>JAYXIM010021285.1:0-27371 GCA_037575425.1 Anastrepha fraterculus | reverse complement strand
CAAAACTATGTAGCATCTAGCGCCAGTATGTCAATATATTTTTCAAGTTTACGAGGGTCGTTTGAAAAGTCCATGCAAAGTCAGACAGATGGCATTACTGGCGGATATCGATATTATGTTTAGTTAGTGGCATCTCTTGGAAGAACACACATCAAGTTTCAGCCAAATCGGTATATTTATTTTTATTTCGCTTTGAATCGAGGAAGTTGAGTGATTTTTCTTTTCCTTCACGACAACCCACCAGCTCACGCGTCAGTAGTTGTGATCGCAAAATTAATGGAAATGGGGTTCAAACTCGTTTCAAATCCCTCTCAGACTTGGCTCCCTCGTGTCTCTTGGACTACTATTTGTTCCCCAATTTGAGAAATAGCTGGCGAGAAAAAGATTTTATTCAAATGAGCAGATGATTGCAGAAACTAATGGCTATTTTTCAGACTTGGGCAAATCCTATTATTCGGAACCGATCGACAATCTAGAACAGCGTTGGATGAAGTGTGAAGTGTATAAGCCTAAAAGGCGACTAAGTCAAAAAATAAGAAAGGTTCACCCCAGACAATTAAGTAGTTTTTATTTTTGCACGAACTTTTCAAACGATCCTCGTATATGCAAAGTAGCTACATTTTACACTTTTATTGAAATTTCAAGCAATTACATTTTTTATTTTTTGTTGTTTTTTTTAGAAATGGTCGCACTTATTTCGTGTAAATTTAGTTCATAATATTGAAAAATAATTCCATGTAGATTTTTGTGTGAAAAAGATGAGAGCAAGTACCTTCGGTTTAAATTTCACAAGTTTTGAATAGCAAATATCACGCTTCTTTTTCTGCCGATAACTCAGGTTTTAATAAGCAGAGCTCTACCCAAAGGCAATTGTAAAATGAAAATATCATCATATATGTAGTATCGGGTTCGAGCTGACACCGCTTCATATAGTTATTCAGCAATCAGTTAAGCGTACCCTGTTAAATATTATTAAGGAAGGTTCCGGTAGAAGAAAAGTGATATCCTCTAAAAACATGAAGTTGCTAGGTCTGCAGCTCCTACTTACCCAGCTACACAGTGGTGGTATCACCAAAGTCATCAAATTCGAAAAGAAGTTCAGAATTGGATTGAATGACAACGTAAACTGGAGTACGCCTGGATTTGAAAAGAAGCTCCAGGAGTGTTCCCTGCACTGGCATCCAGATGGCTCGAAAGCACCAGACGGTATAGGCGCTGGAATACGAGTATATGGCAACAGAACAAAGCGATCATCCAAGCGAAGGTGTATGCAATCTGTCTATGTGCAGAGATTAATTTAGACCAAAATTTCCGGAATGAACGAATTGACATTCCGAGCGACAGTTAGGCGAAAACTCATAATCCTCCCCAAGGATAAACTGACAATGCTAGCGGGTATTCTCACAGGCCATCGCAGACTGGGTAGTCGTCATATGCATATCGTGATGGGGATATGGTCTACTAATTCTTATAGTTTCTGCGACCATTCCCAGGAAACTTCAATGCACCTTCTCCACGAATGTAGCGCTATAGCGCGGAGGAGGTTGCGACATCTCGGCCATTTAGAGCCAGAAGAAAGTCACATACGTTCAATCCAGGCCATTTCTATCCCAAGTTTAATTTGGGATCTGGGTCTGGATGAGGTATATATGATCAGTAGAGGGGTCAAAAATAAACAATTAAATTATTGTAAATCTAAATCTAAGTGATAGGCCAGTCCGAGATGTTGAAACAATCGACAGAATTGCCATCATTGCAAAAGTAAAATCGAGTCAGCAATCGACTCGCTGCCCAACTTTACCATCCAAATGTTTTTCGATTGTTTTCAGTAGACTGACTATTATATTATATTATTTATGCTAATTGAGATATTGCTTGGGTATACAGGCTAAGGAAAATTTTCTGAAAATATGGTTTTTCAGCTGAATTACTATTCGTAACCTTAAAATACATTGTTTTATTTTTTCTTTAATTTAAGAAAAATTTCGGAGAAGTCCGTATATCCGATAATTACTTTAATGGGTCTCACTCGGTAGTACAAGGGTTCGAAACCTCGGGCATGAAACACTAAATCATAAAACACAAATGTTCTACAATAATAGCGGTCACCCTCCGGCAGGCAGTGCCAATGCCAAACCTCCAAGTGTATTCCTGCCATGAAAATGAGCCATGAAAATGAATCAGCGAGATGTTTGAATAATTGAACAATCGACTAAAACATCTCGTACTCACCATCACAAATAAAATGAACTCGGCATGAATTTGATTGAAGTAATATGTGTGTGTATGTATGTATGATATTTGGTATGTTAATAATTTCTTGCCTTATGAGTAAGAACTTTCGATGACTTTGAATACAGGCGAATATGTCTAGCGAACCCAGAACCCTTTTGCAGGCTTACTATAGCCCACATAAAGGTATTCATCAACGGCTGGGAAGACACATAAGTCATGCGACACTGCATGGAGAGTTCAGCACAAGGATAGGTAAAATAGTTTGTCCTTCCTTCTAGATGATTGATGCTCTAAGCCTAGATAGGCAGATGGCAACCATTAGAGCATTTAAGTTAAATGAAGTAGGTCGCTGGACGGAAAAAAACTTATGGTCATGCCAGTCTATTATTGTGTCAAACTCAGTACACCTCGTAGAGGACTGATTACATCGCCCCAACGGTAACGTTCAACAAGAATTTTGCAACTCTCTTTCCATCTCAGGGGGAATGGCGTACGGGATTGCCACTTAACAACTTTGACACTACAGTCTGCACAAATGACTCTAAAATGAAATGTGGTATTGGAGTAGTTACATATCCTCATAGGCTTGAAATTGAAAAATCTGTACGTCTTCCTAATGCTTGCAGTGTCTTCCAGGTGGAAGTACTGGCAATTACAGAAGCTTATATGCTACTAATAGCAGATTTTTCTTTTACGGGATAGCCAAGCTGCAGTGCAGACACTAGATTCGGCTACGACAACCTCTAAACTGTTGGAACTAAGTAGGATTAGCCTTAGCACTTTGAGTGAAAACCATAAAGTTACCTTAATTTGGGTTCTGGGACTTTGGAACATTGAAGTTAACAAAAAAGCAGATGAACTGGCAAAAGGAGGATCTGCTATGAATAGCGTTCTTGTAGATTCAGTATTCACTCCACTGGGTGCAATCAAGAATACATTTTCTTCAAAATACCTCCAAATCGCGGATTGTAGATGGAGAGACCAGACGACATGCAAAATTAGCAAACATTATGGCCCATCAACAACCTGAAACAAAGGTCATCATTGATAAACATCAAACATCTGTCGGGGTCACACTGACAGAGTTGTGAACAACCAAAGAAAAGGGAAACGATTTTCCATTTCCTCTGTGAATGCTCTGCCTTATGGAAGTAGAGAATATCGAGAGTCTCAAACAACTTGCTGGTTTAGGCGTCAACAATCTAATAAGGTTCTGGACTGGTCCGCACAGACTGGATATAGTCATGCCGTAAATAACTGGTAACGAGGATGTAGCAAGATAGAGAGAACTTAAGAACTCTACCTATGTATATACCATAGGGAACATTGCAGTCTTCGTTATAATTTCAGGAAACCGGGTTTAGTAGAGCTGAATGATGAAGGGCCAGAGTACATCCTTTGCGAATATGTAGCTAATGATATGGAACAAAAAACTTGAGGAAGTGCTCAAATTCATTAGAAGCCTACAAGCATATGTAAATTCTCGGGGTAGGAAACGATACCACGATATAGAGAACACAGAAAAGGTGGCGCCCTCCGAATGTACCGGTGTTCTGTGTTTGTTGGCAATTGATTGCCGTCTGTATAGAAAGTAAAAAAATATTTGTGTGCAACTGTATGTGTACACTATTTATTCCATCATTCCACGGCTTTCCATGTACTTTCGCTTGTCCTTCATTTTCTTTTCGTTTGATTGTTTTTTGTACTGAGACTTCACAGCCATTGAGAGGGCGTAATATTGTTTTCTATTATTTTTGACAAAATACCATATTAGGGGTCATTAGAGGTTGCAGTGCACTATGGTCCGAGAATAAAAAAAAACCTGTAGATAGAGATAGAATTCTACCCATTGGGTTACGCTGCATTTAACTTAAATATCTGCATTTTATAGAGCTGCGTTTGTTTCGAATTTGAATGCAAAGTTTTTGGAAAACCTTGCTCATACTCTGATATTCTTGATAGTTTGTGTGTACCTTTTTAAAATCTAAATTGAATACTCATTAAAAGTTTTTGATTACTAGTATTTACTTTATTCTCTTGAACAATTTTACATGAGGGAATAACGAAACTATCTGCAAAAAAATTCTTAAAGAGTTTAGCAAAATTGATAGAGTAAGAATTCTACTAAACTTATTGATTCCGTAAACACTTTTAGTAATAAGAGTTTAGTGATATTAAAAATGTATTGTAATTCTTTGCAGTTTTTGGATCACTAAACCTTTTGCACCCGAATTGCAGTTGGTTACATTTACTCGCAAGGAGGGTTTTCAAAAGCATACAAACGATAATTGTGCTTTGTTGTCACTGATTTTTTGTACAGTTTCTTTTAGCAAATAACAATGGAACACTGAAGTTTGATAAACTGCACGTGTGAAAATGTATCGATGTGCTTTAATTGCCCAGAGGGGAAAATGAGGGTGGATGGTAGATTGGTGAGTACGGGTCAGTGGCGTCGTGAACACTAACCATTTAGTAGAAACGAATAATTATAAAACTGCGTTGATTTTGCTCTTTTGTTTTGTGTTTTGCTCTGTTGCGCCTGCCATTCAATCATGCCGTTCAGTTGTTGTGAATACTTGAATATGTAGTTTTATATGAGGTCGAATAGCATTCAGCACTTAATAGCCGTCGTTGCTTGGCTTTTGTGGCAATAAAGCAAAGTCACGCAAAAAAATGAAAAAACAAATATACTCAGCTTTCACAATAGTTTAGTAAGTTAAGAATTAAAAGTAAAGCGTGAGTTTTATGTAACGTTTATTATTTCCAAAAAAAAAATTAAATAAAATCACATTTTAACTCAGAAACAGCCCAAAATGGGCTCGTGCTAGGAAGACAATCTATATGCCAAATAGTTGGATACCTCTTTGTTTGCTGGAAGAATGCACACGAAAAGTTTTCAATTTACTGCGCTTCTCTAAATTGTAATGGTAATAGTAATGGTTGTACGGGTTAGGCTAAGACCTTTATTCACTGCAACCGGAATCAACTATTGTGCGCCCCTAATTACTTAATTATAATTATTTAGTATACCTAGGAATCGAATCAGCTCCTTAGGAGGGAGCAATTGTAGGTCTTCCTGCTGTAGTAGACCAGGATTCTGTGTCTTTTGTGGCCTAATACCTCACAGTTGGTGAGTAAGTGTTCCATATACTCCTTTTCATTACAGCAAAGTGTTTATTATAGGCAAAGTGACCTGTAGGTGCTCCACAGAGTAATCTGAGTCCCTCTTATATGGTGTAAGAGTTAATACATACTTTCATCTAATCGAATACTGTTAACTTATTTTGCTATTAATTTTTGACAAGCGTAGAAAAAGGGCCAGTTTTTAGTGTTTTTGATTTTTTTTCTATAAAACTCTTGCCGCAAATGAGCGATGTATATAAATTCGCCAGTAAAGAAAATTCTTAAACATCAGCGCGCTCGTTGAACCACCTAAAAGTCGCACCTTATAAAACTTTAAAAAACTATATGTCCGGATTTTATATAAAGACTCAAATTAAAATGAGTGAAATCTTAATGTTAGCGTGCTGAATTTTTTTTTTAAGTTTGTGCAAAGTTTGAAATTTTGCGATATATGGTTCTTGTTGTAGTTAGTATGAACTAAGTTCTTATAAAAAAAAAACAATTAAAATTAAAATATAGATAAATAGTCAACAACGAGTCAACTCGTCAATATGTGGCGTACACTTTCTTCTGAATCTGATAGTATTTATTACATATATAGGTGAAAACATTAGCATTTTCGTATCATATTTCTTCTGTTAAAAATTATACAAATTTAAATCGTCTTCTCACGAAAAAAATAGAAAATATAAAAAACAAATTTGTTTTTAATTAATTCAAACAAGATAGTTAATAAACATACAATTTACAAACCGAACAAGAAGTAGAGCCAAAATAATGCAGAGGAAAACTAACAACTGATCGCATAAAATATGTAATAACAGCAAACGGCATTTATTTGCACTTGTACCTACGTCACTCATACGCTCTGTAGTACCTGTAAACCGCAAGGGCCTGTGGTATACTCACCATAAGCATAGTGCACTTATACATATTAAAGTATTATCGAATAAATAATCACACAAGTAGTCGCAAGAAAAAAAAAACGGCTCACCTCGCACTTGACTGCCAATAGCTCTGTGATCCATTGCGATTGTGCTTCGTCGGATTTGTCGGTCGGTAAATTAGTTGGACTTGGATTAGGTTGTGTAATAAAGCGACGGACTAGCTGATCGGGAGATCGAGAGAAATAATCGGAAAAGGAGCGTTGTATAGCAGGGGTGGATGTGCTGGAACTCAGTTGGATAGGTGCAGGTAGATCGATGCGTACTATGACTCACATCGATTGTGTTGCCTGGGTGGTGTACACCTTGGGAAACAAATCGCCGTTTGTTGTTTATACAAATATATGTTTTCAATGTTCTTCAACACTTTTTGAACAGTACGAAATTTTCATTGCTAGACCGCAGTCAAATATTTTAAGAAAAATGTTTATTAGCGTTTTATTGCCTTTTCGCTGTAAAATGGACGGTACGGCGCTCAAATGATTTTATTGCTGGTCACTGCGAATTTTTCACTAATAAAAAACAATTTTTAAATGTGTACTATATGTATAAGTATGTAGCTAGATGAGCAAGTGTGTGCAATTTAGCCGCTTATAATTAAACTTGTATTTGTTTGTTTATATTATATAAAAAGTAAGGATGTGCTAAATTCGGACCGGATCGAAATATTTATATCAGCGCAGGTTTTTGTAAAATTTAATTTGCGCTATCTGTTAATTTTTGGAAACAAACAAACTCATAGGCATAGTTATACTAGCAGCTTTGATGGATATTAGATGGACGAACGCAAATGTAGTCTTAACATAAAAAAAGTGGATGTGATTTTCGATCTCAATAATTTTATGTCAGATCTGAATGATGGAGGGAACATTACCAAGCTTGAGGGAGTTTTATTAAGCCGTTATCGTTGGGTGTGTCTTGATATTGTCCCATAAATAGAGAAACCTGCAGTTGTAAGCCAACTCCGAACGACAAATGGGTTTTTATGAGCACCTTTTTTAGCAGGATTACACTAGGAGGTCACGATATATGTATGCATTTAATTATTTTAAAAATTTTTCCATCATCGTGTTTTTTTCTTAGAATTTATCACTTTTACCAAATTTGATGATTTTTTTTTTCATTTATAAAATCACGCGTTTTTTCTTTTTTGATCCATTTTTTTCATTATACGGATGATGGGCAGACAGACAGACATGGTACTTTGGTACATATGTCTCGATCAAAATAATAATACCCTTGTGAACAAGTGCGTACAGACAAGCGCAAAAGCAGACGAAATCTCCCACAGCCGAAGTTCAATTTATAGTAGACCTTGTGTAATTTATAATTTGAGTTTTTATAGCCTTGTATTAGTTGGAAAAACAATAATATGAAGCACTCAATTCGCACTATAATTAATTGAAAATAAATCATTCTATCTTTCTATTTGCAATTGTTTATGCATGAATTGCCCGACTGCATGAAAATGGGAACAGGGTGGAGATGGCGTTAAGGTTGCTGCACAGCAGTTGGGATGCGATAAAGGCCACTGACAGCGACAAGCAAATATATTTACATTGTGCAAACACAAAAAAGACCTAAATACAATTATATCGCGTCACAACCTTCTTGTCTGCCTGCCAGGCCCACAACAGATGCACATAAATTGAAGTCTATTACGAACGTTGTCACAGTTACATATTTCAATCATTTTTGTTGGGTCTGGTGAGATTGGTAGATGCCTGTGGTGATTTGTTAACCACAATACATTGTTGGGAATGTGCGGCTGGGAGCGCAGAATTTTCAGCATGGCTTGACTGATCACACCACAATGTGGCTGACATTGATTTGTGTTCATTTGATGCTTTGAATATTTATGTGTACGAAAAGCAACGATTCAAAGGAATATTAATTCGTACTTAGTTATGAAGAAGTTTTGAAGTTATACGAGAAGGAGGCCACAAAGATATAACGTTTTAGAGACTTGAAGATACGCCTGCGAACTGGTGTATATACGTACATGTTTTCATATGTAACATACTCAGTACTTACGCACACTAAGATAATAACACAAATGTGCAAGGTTTAAAAAAAAAATTGGTTTTCAGTTTTTAAAACCAGTTAAACTCTTTTAATAGGTACTCTTTGTAACTAAAGGCATATTTAATGAAACGCAAAAGTTTATCCCAATGCTCATTTTTCCCATTTAGAATCTCAATCAGTTGTGAATCATTTAAGTAATGGAAATTCTCCGAAAAAGACTTTCCTATAATCTCTTAATATTGAGCAGCGCGCCAGAACTCGGCTTCACTTGGTGTGTGCAACTGGCGCCGGTTAGCCCGAGGAAAAAACGACTGGCGCGCTTTGTTAACCTCGACTAAAAACGTATAAGTTGTTATAGCGCCAAGCAGGAAGAATAGAAGATAAAAAGGTAATAAAGACCATTTTAAAATGGTCAAATTGAAGGGAAAAATTATTAACACCAATGTTTCTAACACAAATTATATACAGAATAGCTTTATTAAGGGGTTAAGGGCAGCCATATTGCTAATTTTGAAAAAACAAAGCTTCGATCAGGCACACAATTACCTATTAATAAAACTAATTTCTCTTGTCCGATTGATTTTAGATGAATCTCCAAGGACTTGTGACGATCACCGCAAGGGGCTTCTGAAGAAACGGGCTTCACACATGCAGCTATAACTTTTACAATTATTAATTTTTTTTTTTTGAAATTTTGCTAAAGTCAAGTCGAAACATGATGTATTAATGCTATGTTTTTTTTTTTGTTTTTTTGTAAAATAAAGCAATTATCTAGAAAAAAAATTATTGAAAATCATCATTTTTTCGGGTCTCTGACTACCCCTAACCCCTTAAAAAAGCGACTGCGTATGCTCAATGCAGATTATAACAATTTTCCCACGTCTCTCTTACTATGGGAATTACTAAATGGGAATTACTAAATATATGCATTTTTTCATAACCGATATTTACTAAACTAATAGTGCAGATCTTCTTTCGAAAGCTTCGTTGACCCAAAGTAAATGTGTGATTAATTTCATTGAGGTTACTTTATAATTTTTGTGGCAGCTTTTAACGAGCCTTAAGGCCATGTTTAATGCTTTTATATATATTAAAGTTAATTTTTATCTATTCTCAAGAAAATAGAAACTTTTTAGCTTTTAAAAGCCTAGTGCCCGCTTGCACTGCTGGTTAGTAACTTGTTCCAATTGTTAATAATAAATTGCTTTGGAGGTATTTGGTATGGTAACAAGTTTCCGTCCTTTCTTAGAAAAAGTTACGAATTATTTAAACCATTAAATAATACATGATTTTATGTGAAGTTCGAGTAAGCGCCATTAGAAGCTACAACTTTACTCCATCTTTTAGGCAGCATTCGCATTCCTCTGACGAAAAATTCGAGTCTTTTTACTTGATCCATTCATTGACTGTATTGATCGGGACAGATGGTAATCCGAAGCTGCAATGCCTGAGGAATACGGCGGGTGGGGCAAGATTTCCCATGGCGTTGTCATGCAGCAAAATCAGTTTGTCATGTCTATCGTCCCATTCTGACCACTTTTCTTTGATAGCTCAATTCAAACGTATTAGATGCAGTCGGTAACGATCGCCAGTGATGGTTTAAGGAGTTCAAAATACATGGAATCCTTCTGATCCCACCAGATTCACAACATAACCTTTGAAGCATGAATTTTTTTTTTCGCTGTCGATGGACCTGGTTCACCTTTATCACTCACGTACGAAAACTGAATGAACACCTTCAAATCACCAGGATATTATTAGAGCGAATACAAAAATAGTAGCGGCATCTCTTTTAGGAGGGCGGAAACTTATTCCTATGCTGAATAAAATTCGAGGAGGCCAAATGAATATAAAAAATTTAGTTGGTTTAACAAAAAATCTGTATATCTTGGCATTGGCAGCCATTGTGGGTTTTTTAAACTAAATATTTTTTATTATTTTTTTGTTTGCAGTTTTGATACGCTATTTATTTCTACTAATTAATTCAGTAATTATGGTTATGAAATAAAAATAAAGCAATTCTTATGAAATAGTTGTTATTGTTGTAACAAATTATTGTTTACATTTAGATAAGCAACGTTTTTAATTGAAATTCTCGTGCTAGGGAGCCTTCCTCGAATTAAACAACTCTGGCTTTTGGTTTATTTCACAAATCGAACACTAATTAGCTGTTAATTATGCCTTTGCTAAAGCTGTAGTCGACTAAGCAGCGAGGAAACGTGGGAAATCATCATTGAATTCGCGGAAAATTTACAACGGATGAAAAAGCGAAACCTGGACGCAGGCACACGACCACTGATCATATAATGAGAAAGATGGAAAGAGCTGAAGTAATGCGACAGCAGCTCCATGGTGAGTGACGGTTCCAAACGAGGGGAAGTTTTTTAGTGCCGTGACATACCACTGCTGCGACGGCAGCTTTGATGATGCTTTAAGGCATTGTAAGCCTCGTCATACGCGAGAAAAAGCTGAAGTCGACAGATAGTAATGATTACAGAAAAGTATAAGTTAAAGCAACTTTGATGACATTAGAACGGTGTGCAAACCTTCTACTCTACTCAGTTAATGCTCCCTTTTTTAAAGTTCGTTACATATTTTAAAAGATAAAATTTTCAAATTTGTTGACGGCAGGTTTAGCCTTTTTCATAAGCAATTTTAATATATCTACACTTCATCCTGTACCGTAAGCTTTTTTTATGCTGTAATTGCTTTCTTTTGGGGTGTTTACTTGAGCTCCTTTCCCTATTTGTGGCATAAGTCTTGATGTTTTCCACAAATGGAGAGACCTACAGTTGTGTGCCACTTCCGCACAGCAGATGGTTGTTTTGTGAGCAGTTTTTTCATGGTGAAAATACACTTGGATGTTCGGAGGTTTAACACTGCCTGCAGAGGTGCGACCGCTACTAGGAAAAAAATTGTATATCATTTGCTGTTTCGTGTCCGTGATTTCGAACTCGTGCATTTCGAATTGTAGTCACGCACAAATCCATTTGGCTTTTTTGAATTGCTGAACTGAACCGTCTGTGTTTATTAACACTGCAATAAAAGTTTGCCGGTCACAAAATTTTTAACGGGTTTGTTTCAAAAATCTGAAAATTTTCTGTGTTTGATCATAAAACAGCCAGGAATTACATATGTCGCAGTATGTGTGAGCTGCTCATGCATCTATGGGACTTTAATCCTAGCCTAATATTTTCATAATACCTATATAAAGTTCCAGTACGATATAGGTCGAACCCGGAGTCCACCGAACAGTCGTCCCTAAGGCGGCAAACGGTAATCAGCGAATTTCATCTAACTAAGTATATATTTCCAATACAATTATTCCAATGCTATCTGTTGTGTAATTTCCTACGTATTGATGTTATGCTATACTGAGGGGAAAACAATACCCCGTACATGTGTATGTATAGGCGCCTATGCTAAAAATGCACTACTGTTGTGCAACGGTGGTGAGCTGATGTGTGTTGGCGAGAGTTCAATGAATGACATGAAAGGAAGGTCACATGCCGATAAACTTAAGGAGGTGGTCACTATGGTAGAAAATATTAAAAGCCGAAACAGACAACAAAAGCCAAAGTGGGGTAGCCGCAGATTGGCACGCAGGCATTGTTGTTGTTAAGCTAGTTGCTGATGCTGCAAAGGTTTTTATGGCCACCAATGTTACGGTGCAATACCGTCAATGTAATGCAGTAGCGCGCCATGAAGCCACGCAAGCTGATGACGTTATTACGAACGAACGAAGGACGTGCTCCAATTTCTGCCATTATTTATTTACTTTCCATTTGTTTTCAAAACTATTCATTATAAAGTTTTGCTACTTTGAAAAGAAAGAGAAGAAGGGAATTAGTAGAGGGATCAGTAGGATAGTATAATCAATAGGATAGTAGAATCAGTAGGATAGTGGAATTAGTAGTAAAATGTGTTAATCCATAGTGTTTATAACTCTTTGAGCACACGCCCACATAAAACGAGTAAAGTGCTAAGTTCGATTCGGACTGCACTTTTTATATTCGCGTACGTTTTGGTAAAAATTTATTCGGGTTGGGTGTTAATTTTTGGAATCAAGCAAACCTCTACACAATGAGAGTTATAGATAGTAATGTTAGATGGACGGACATACGTTTTATCTTAGCTTGCAAAAACGGGGCGTGATTTTCATTCGATCTCAATAATACTTATGTCAGATCTACAAGAGGAGGGAGCAATGCGAGCACTAAGTTTGGGCGAGTTTTGTTAATTCATTATAGAGATTCACGCATTTACCCAAAAATAGGTGTGACATCGTCGATTTTTGAAAAATTTCATTTCATCGCAAGGTCTTTTGTGTTTACAACTTTTACCAAATTTGAGTTCTTTTGGTGCATTTATAACAAACATATTAAGTTTCCTTCTTTTCTGTGGAAATTAGCGGTGTATGGGAAGTGAGCCCTTGACCGATTTTGTTCATTTTCAATATCTTACAACCTGAAGCAAAAAGTATTATGTGCACCATGTTTCATTGTATTATACTAAATTTTGCTTGAGCTATGGGGCGCACAGTGGGACAGACCGAACGGTCATAACTAAATGGGTTGTATCATTTTGGCGGTTACGTACACACAATTATAACACCTTCGTGCACTAGTGCGCGCGAGTAAACAAATAAAAAGCATAAAAATTCGCCGGCTATTTGTGGGTATTTTCTGTTAGACTTCTAACATAAGCTGTGACAGCTTCGTCAATCGTCAATATACGTTCACACATGCTGGTAGACAAAATGGAACATTAAGTAGATATGTTTAAAAATAATTATGTCAAATTGTTCGCGATTTGTTTCTACCACTAAAATTAGGGAATTGCAAAAATTTCGTCAAAAAAATTACCCGAATTTGTATTGTAAGTCTACATGTGTATAAGTGAGCATGCATGTGCGTCTGTGTTTGCGTTTCCAATTTGTATTATATTTGGGGCCAACTGCACACACTTTGTTAAAAAATAATTTTATAAAAAAATATTTTTATAAAAAATTCACAAAATCTCAGTTTCGAAATTGTTCCAAAGTGGTGAGTCACCTTCTTAATTAGACTTTTCGTATCACTTTATTGTTTTAATTTTATAGTTGCATCACTAGTTATGTTAGCATAACCGTTAAGTTTGAAATAGCACAGTTTAGAAAAGCGTCTGCCACAAACAGCTGTTGTATTTATAGTTATAGTTTTTGCTAAGTTGGATAATTGCGCTATTTTGGATTATGTATGTAATGACCAAAGAACAGCAGGATAAACAGAGAGATAGAGAATTGTTTGAGAAAGATGTTCTGAAACTATAGCGTAGAATATTTGCTTTGATTTTTGCTCCGCTATTTTCGTGTTGTCGAACGCGTTGTCTTTCAAACACTGACTATTAAATGCGAAAATGAAAGTGAAAACCACTGTTGGCTATTGGCTTCGTGGTGGTAATCGTGGACGCATTCGTCAGTGCGTCGCCTGGCTTTTTTCGCATTTTCCAATCATTTCACTTAAAGTGACATCCATGTAGCCATCCTATTATTCGTATTCGCATTCGCATTTTTGCTCTCCGACGTTTTGTTTGTGTTCTTATATTTCTTACAATTTTGCTTTGCATCAATTTTTTCCCCTAATTACTTAGTGCAATACACACATACCTATACCACCCACTCACTCTGTTTTGCCCTCCACACTAAGTACCTACTTATGTATGTATTTGTATAGCGTATATGTACATGTGTACATATGTAGTTGCTTCATATAGTTATATTTTATCATTATTAAAGTTTGCCATGCATCGAAGTGTTTACTAAAGCTCCATCACAGTTGTTGTGTTGTTGGAATTTTTTTATTGCTCATATAGTGTTTGGCTTGTGTGTGCGTTTTTATTTATTTAATTTTATTTCATTTGTTGCCTGCTTTGTTTTTGTTTCGCTCTTCTAATTATTTTGCTTTCACTCGTTCTGGCTCACTATTTCTATACTCTCTCATAGTATTCCAGTTGCTCTCCAAATCTATGTGAGAATCTCTAATTCTCACTACTGGAAATAGTGCATTTAGTCATTGCTTCACAAAAATAATAAAAAAAAGCCGATTCGCACACGTGATTTCATTGTTTTGGTTTTTTTATAAGCCGCGTAATCGACTTCTGCTCGCTTGGTTAAGATGTTGGCAAATATATTTGGATTATTTAGGCAATACAGCGTACGTGCTTTAGCCATGTTTGTTCGAAATGTCGATGCATTTCGTTTGGTGTTTTTCTTGTTTCTCTTCTTTTTATTTTTCTATTTATTTATTTAGTTTTTCTTATTTTATTCGTCTTTCGCGTCTTTTCGTTTCACTTAAAAAACTTTAAAATTTTGTAGGGAGGGGTACTATTTTTTGTCCTTTTCTATTTTGGCAATAATTTTGGCATAGAGATTTTCCACTCACTGTGACACGCAGAATTATCATGCATTCATGCACATAACCAAATGCGCAAATATATGTGTAAATATATACTGGCACATATCTATATACTAGTTTGGTAATCTAACTAAAAGATATTTTGATTCGAAAAAAAAAAATTGTTGGCTGCTAGTACTGCCTTTAGCGTCTGTGTTCATCAACTGATGAACAAAAATGTAAGGAAATCAAAGAGTTTAAGCAAAAAATTTGTCAATTATACAAAGTGGCACAAAATTAATCGTTTTGTTTCTAAATAACTTTTTTACTAAATAAAAACAAATAATTTTGAGTGATGGAATTCTTTATTTTTACGCGCTCCACTGTCTGTCTGCTGGTAGGTACAGTGATGTTGTATTGTTCACAAGTGTAAATGTGATTGACAAACGTTGTCATTTGCAAAAATTATAAATCTTCCGATAGGGTGCTACCATTGTGCCAGCTTGTACCAGAAACTTTGTTGATATTGCAGTCATATCGTATGAATCAGCTCGGCGAATTTCGAAAGAAATACTACATGACGACCTTCAGAGCAGCTGTTTATTTATTTTCCAAAATCTCCAAACGATGATTTGTGGCTAAGGTGTTTATGAGACGCTCATGAGCGGTCAGGCCAGATTTATGCTAGACCACTCTTGGTTTTTGTACGACAGCAATACTCCGTCGCAAACTGCATTCATTGTTTGTCGGCATTTGGACTACAGTTCGATTCAAATTGTTTCTAAACAGTTTTGACTTGGGGATATTCAATAAACTAAACAAATCACTCCAGAGATATTTAAAATAAATAATAGGCAGGTACACTTCTGTTAGGTGTTTGCCTGAGTTCCTCCTCCTATTTTAAGTACTCCAAGTGGTAGTCACGCACAAACGGATTCGACTACGGCGCCACCGAGGAGATATTAAAATAGATTATAATAGAATACATGGACTTTATTGTAAGCAATTTATTAGTGGCTTAAAAATATAATATGTTTTCCAAGATTTATTCAGCAGTGAACGCTAGTCGCTGAGATTGCTGTATACTTACATTAAAGCATAAGCCTTAAAATATAAACATTACTTAACCCTTTACCGCATATGGGCCCATATATGGCATTGCAGTTTGATTCAATTTTATTTCCAAATTAAGTATTATAAAATAATTCAAACTATTTAAATCCATCAAATGTATATTTAGCAATAATAAAACGCAAAAAATTGTCTATGATCTTATGACTTTTCGAAATAAGCTCACTTTTGCTGAAATGGGTGAAAAAGCAGAATTGAAGTACGTGTGATTGATGTTCAAAAAACGGAAAACGGGGTAAAACGTAAGTACTTTTTGACAAAAAAAAAATGTTTTCATGGAGTCGATATACTCATATTTCTCGAGGGATAATACTTTTTCCGCTTTTCCCCTATTTTCTATACTTTACAATTAGTTTTTATGGTATATGGTTCGTAAAAAAACCAAAATATAAAATAAATTCACTCTTTTTCTTTTAAAATTTCTTATTGATTATTAAATGAAGCTATTTCCACCGAGAAACATTTTTTTTTAACGCTTTATTAATTTATGCAGTAAAGGGTTAATAATGCCCTAGAGGCTAGTTGGAAGCCCATTGTAATGAAATAAAAAAGAGCTTATGTGACCGCTCTCTATCCACAAACTGGAGTTTGATGGTCGTACTAGGACAATCTTTCCCTCTAAGCCACTTTGGATCGAGCTGAAAATCTGCGCCTCAGTTTCCACCCCTGCCTTCACTGACGGCTCCAAGATGGAATCGGGAGTCGGAGCAGGGGGTTTCTCTAAATCAGCTAATTTATCTATCTCCTTAAAATTGCCGAACACTGTTAGTGTTTTTCAAGCAGAAGTCTTTGCGACCATGCAGGCATGGGGACGCGGGAGCACGACTCTGACGACGCCATGATGCAGAACCACACTAGTAAGCTCTTGTAAGGAGGAGAACAAATCTCTTGGGTGCGCAAGTAACATTTTTCTTGTCAGGAAGGGAACTGAATTAGCCTCAGGGACCTTCTACCCGGTCATCGGCATCCCCCTAGCAGTTGTTAAAGGGGAATTGTACAATTTATTTCTCACGAAAGCGCAGAAAAGATGGTGCTCCATTTCTTCATGTGGTATTTCGAAAACCCTTTGGTACAATAGAACGAGGACTCAGAAAGTCCTGGGCACTCCACGTCATTCAATTTCCAAACTCGTATCTAATATATGTTAACCGGCCATTGGACGATCGGCACACACGCGGAAAAGATAGGTTTACAATTTAACCCCCATTGCAGAAGTGGTGGAGACCTTTGAAAGAAGGAGACTGTTGTGCATTTTCCCTCTAGATGTCCAGGTTTACCATCTAGATGATTAAGATCCCTGGGTGCTCCTTTCTTCGACAGCCTGTGGCCGTGCGCCAACCTAAATACCATCAATCTGCTCCATTATATCAACAGCTCTGGCAGGCTGTATATATCTTCCTGTTGGACGCCTCATAATGGTATCAAAATGGCGCTTTAATGCTAGATGGGGAGTGCCAGAGGAGTAGTTCAACTACCTACCCCCGTAGCCGAATGGGTTGAGACGTGACTACCATTTGGAAGTGAATAGGTTCGAAACTCCGGGCATAAAACACTAATTGATAGAAAAAAGTTTCGCTTCTTGGCAGACAATAGCAAACCTCCGCTGAGTGCATTTCCAAAACCATTTGTCCTTCGGAGGTACGTAGAACCGTAGGTCCCTTCATTTGTAGATAATTCCCTTCATCAAGACGCACAACCCAAATAGGAGGAGGAGCTCGACCAAACATCAAATAAAAGGTGTAAGCGCCAATTATAAATACATATCTTTGTTAATTTTTAAGTAACCAATTTTACTTAAATGATTTTTTCAAATACTTAATTCTGAAATATATGTATATGACAAATTTTTCGTATTTTTCGAAGAATAAGAAAAAGCTATTACTTATGTATGTATGTATAACTGCCAAGTCTGCGTTGGTTGGTTGGTTGGTTAGAGTGGTGATTCATCCAGAATCCAACTAGCGCTTCCGCACCATTTTGTTGCCACATCCTCGTTACCAAATTGTTTAACAGTAATTTGTAGCAGGACTATATCCAGTCTGTGCGGTTTAGGAACCTTATTAGGTTGTTGACGTCTACGCCAGACAGTTGCTCGAGACTCTCGAACAGCGGTTTGCCCAGGGTTAACATTCTGTCCTTCCATAGGGCAGGGCATTCACAGAGGAAATGGAAGTCTGCGTACTAAAAACGAATTTGCTACCGGGCATGCTTTATAACATTAGGCAATGGATATACTATTACTGTCTACCTTATTTTTAAACATTAAAGTGACATTATTTTAAATACATACATATTTTTGATTTCATATAACTCAAATCACCCTGTTACGAACAAGCCCCTTATGAAACGACAACAACTCCATACTGTGAAGAATACTATGTATATATCGCATATACATACATACATATTTATAACAACGTGTATAGTATTCATCTATAAGCAAATGTTTATACAAGTATATGTATGTATGTAAAACATTTGAGAATTATGTATGTACATATAATAGTTTTCCAATAACCTTGCACAGTACCCATACCCATTTTTCAAATATACAGATACCGCAAAGCTTCAAACAGCGCAAATAGCAACACATTCGGAAGTGGCTTCTATGGTTGAGAATTCACCCTCACCGGCCGCACCAATATCAACAAATTTTCTTTCCAGTGCAGTGTTCTTGCACGAAGAGAGAAAGGATGTGGAAACTACCAAGAGAAACTTACCGAAGAATATGGGGCAACTGAGAGTGAGTGTCTACTGGAAAACTATAACGGCAAAAAAAGTAAGTGGTTTTATTTAGGGGATGTCGATATGCGGGCTCAGGCGCATTGCACATCAAACAACATGTGGTCGTTAAACGTAAAAAAAAAACAGAAAACGAAAACCAATATGTAAATACATAAAAGCAGAAAGTGAAATAAAAACAAATGGTGTAAACCATACGCGTGAATGTAGAAAGTGAGAACATAGAGAATAAGCAGAACTTATGCAACAGTTACAACGACAAGCAACCAATCGACTAAAGGCTTGAACGTAAATGCCAAGGAAAAATCGCATAACGTAAATATTTTAATTATAAGACGGCAATGGCCTACATGGCTTTCAATGAGTTCACATTACTTGCATGCAATGAAAGAAAGTCAGACTAATCAAAAGATTCGACGGGTCACCAACTAAAGGATAACACTCCAAGCATGAGCCTAAAATCTAATGAGCCAAGTGTCTCAAATGGCTGAAACTAAAGTGAATAGATTCAATTGAATAGAATAGAAGAGTATATAATCAAAGTCACAGTTAAGTGACGCTCATTCGCGTTCACAGTAGCCTCGTTTACCAAAGGAATACTACAAAGTTCAATGCAACGCCAGTGAAAGCTATTCAACAAGGTTCGACTCATGCATTTGAAGAAAAAGAAATACATAACCAAAGGGAAGAAAAGCCATAAACGAGTCATCGAGCGAACGAAAGCAGACTGCGCTGCAAACAAAGTTATGTCGTAAAAATCATTCAATCAGATGCTTTTGCCCAGTTATCGGCGAAAGGGACAAGCAACAAAGTAACAAGCCAATGTCCAGCTGCACGCACGTGTGGCAATTTGGCGCTTCCAGGGCGCTATAAATAATTCCTGAAGCGCCATAAAAAAATTGGCAAACGTGTAAAAAGCTTTATATTTTTTATGTTACTATTTCTTCAAAGAATTTCTCTGTTCTATTATTTATCATGAAACTCACTTTCTGCATAGAAGCTAAAGTTAAAGGCTTGAGGTAGAATTTGTTGAAACTTTTTTAACTTGTAATATTTTTACTTACATATCTCACATACTCGCCCTGCACGGTACAGAATCCAAACTTAGTAAAGATTTGTACGGTTTGCCTGGCACGTGATTTCAGCTGTGCCATGCGCGCAACCAAGGAGGAGGAGGTTGGTTAGGGTTTAAATTAAAACTTTGGCGCGATTTGTAATAGTCGTGAAAAACCAGTATCTATTTCGCTTACGATACATTTCTTCTATCAGCTGATATTACTTATGTATATTGCGCGGTTGACATAATTTTCAAAAGAAATGGAAAAGAAATGTGGGTTTGAAATCACAAGTATGAAACAGCAGATGATAGAAAAGGTTATTTCTATTAGCGTTCGCTATTCGGCAGGCAATGGCAAACATCCAAATGTATTTCTGCCATCAAAAAGCTCCTCATTAAAAAAAACCATCTGCCATTCGGAAGCGGCACAAACTGTAGGTCCCACCATTTGTGCAGCAACGTTTCCAGTTTCAAGCCGACTACGAAGAGCAAACGGTTTTTTATGAAGAGATAGTCTACTAGAGTTTTGGTGGCATCTCTTTTTTAAGTAACTTTTACCCCTAATCTGCCGTTTGGGGGATTCTCTTTCAATGTGGGCCCACAAGTGTTTAATGGGATTGATATTTGGGCGCTTCGAAGGATGAGGTAATACGTTTTTGCATTGTCAAGCAACCATTCCCGTATACTTCGGGTCGTTGTCCCGCATGAAGCTGAACGTTACTGGTAACTGTAATTTTTCGACAGCTTTAAGAACTTGCCCTTTCAATATTTCTAGATAGCTCATCTTAGTCATAGTGCTCCGAAATTGATTCGGCTTGCTAACGTATTCTTTAGCACAGTTCAACCTTTTACTCGCATAAATCATTGAAAGAAGAAGCTTTTTTCTAGGAGTGTTTTCTGTTAATTTGTGGGTGTACGTCCAAAAGTGACGAATTTTTTGGAGTTATTTAACAATGTTAATAGCATACATTTTCGGGTTCCCTTTTATTCAACATATAATTCTTCTTCTGGTCACATTTGAGTTATTTTTGTAAACTTTTCCGGTACCATTTTTTCTAAGAAAATAATTGTTTTCGTTATATTTTTTCCATACATTAAATATTGACGAATTAGGTTTTTTCAAAATTTCCGTAATTTCAGGTATTTCATAGTTCTTGTATATCACTTCAAGTTTGCTTATTAATCTTGACTCTAGTCCCAAATCACCAATTCGGCTTGAGAAAGAGCCACGGTACCATCGATCAGGTACACAGACACGTAAATAGTCTTCTCAAAGCTTTTCAGCAGATGAAGTATTGCACAGCCGCTTGTCTCGATATACCCCAAGTCTTTGACCGCGTTTGGCATGACGGATTTTTATGCAAAATAAAAGACACTCTACCAATAAATTATTGCACTTTTATTAAGTCCTACCTCAAAGATCGACATTTCTTTGTTAAGCAAAACAAATAAAACTCTGAGCTCTGTGAAAGTTTAGCTGGCGTACCACAGGACAGTATAATAGTCTGCACCCACGATTTACCAGTCACTGAGCAAACTATCATCGGAACTTTTGCAGATGGCGCCGCTGTTCTCGCAATTGCACCGTTCTGGGAGCGCTTCACTTATACCCCAAAAACGACTTGATATTTGAGCTCAGTGGTTAAAAGATTGGAGAATAAAATCCAATGAGACAAAGTCAGTTCAGGTAACTTTTACACTCAATCGAAGGTGAATTTATTTGCGGAATGAAATTTCGGCTGCGGAAACGTTTAGCATGTTGCAGAAGAAATTTGGTGGTTCGACCATGTCGCAGAAAAATGTTTATAAGTGGTACAAAGACTTCAAAGAGGGTCGAGAACGTGCTGATGACTTGCAGCGCTTCGGACGACCATCGACGTGAAGGAGTTAGTGCTCGTCGGGTGACTGTTAAAGACCTTACTGATATGATCGGAATATCAGAAGGATCTGTAAAAACCATTTTGAAAGACCATTTGGGCCTACGAAAAGTCAAATCTCGTTTGGTACCGAAAACTCTCAATTTCTTGGAAAAAAGTCGTCGCGTTGATGTGTGTGAGACAATGCTTTCAGACTATCAGGACAAGCTCAAATGCATCATTACAAGAGATGAGACTTGGATTTATGCTTACGACCCTGAAACAACCGACCGATCAAGCGAATATCGTGCTAAAGGCGAGGCCAGACCGAAAAGAGCACATCAAAGTCGTTCAAAAATAAAGGTCATGATGACAGTTTTTTTCGATTTTCGTGGTGTGGTTCACTATGAATTCCTTCCACCTGGCCAAACTGTTAATAAGGAATATTATTTGAGGGTTATGCGTCGTTTACGTGAAGCAGTTCGTCGAAAAAGACCAGAATTATGGACCAACTTAGTTTTTGCATCACGATAATGCACCGTCTCCCACTGCACTCGTTCTTCGCGACCATTTCACCAAAAACTCCACGCATATCATTCCGCAACTACCGTATTCGCCTGATTTGGCTCCGTGTGACTTCTGGCTATTCCCAAAACTCAAGAGACCACTCTGGGGAACGCGTTTCGAGTCGATTGAGGAGATAAAAGCTAAATCGAAGAAGGTGCTGATGGCTATACCGGAAATGGACTCTTTGGCAGGGGACTATTTTGAAGGGGATGCAATTGATTTACAAGAATAAATAAAGTTTTTTCATTTTACAACCAAATTCACCTTACTTTTTGTCCACAGGTACAAGAATAGTTAAAAATGAAATACTATCAAGGCAAATGATTCCTTAAAAATCTGTGAATAATTTCTTTATTAATTTAAATGTGAATGATTTAAAATTATGAATATTTACTTATTTTTTTTTTTTTTTTTTTTTTTTTTTTTTAGCTTAATCCATCTCGGCTATTGCCGAAGATTACACATCCCGGATAAAATTTTCAAGGGATTGTGCTCTGGTGGAGCGTAGTCCAAGTTCTACGCCCATGTGATTACTATTGCTTAAATATTTAAAAATCTACGAACTATTGCACATGTGTCCAGTATGGTTGATTTGTGCATGTCTTCTGAGAGGTGTTGGCAGTCATACTTCTTCAAGTTTTTTATTAAATGCTTAGGCACTAATCCAGTGGACGATATAATTATTGGAATTGTATTCACTTCCCTCGCTTCCCCAAAACTGCATACTTCGATACTTTGGTGGAGTATGTGCTTTGGATGTTGCGATTAAGGGGCACCGCTATATCGATTACTTCGATTGTTTTATTTATCTTGTCGAACAAGATGATGTCAGGTTTGTTGGCAGCTGCGGTTTGATCTGTGGAAATAAATCTGTCCCAGTACAGTTTAAAATTTGCATTTTCCAATATTGCCTTTGGTTCATATTTAAAATACAAGACTTCTGCTTGTAAGAGACCGTGTTTTATCGCAAGTTGTTGGTGGAGGATCTTTGCAATATTGTTATGTCTCATGACATATTCACGGGGAGCAAGTACGCTACATCCAGCAATTATATGGTCGATTGTTTCGCCGTAAATGCCGCACCTTCGGCATCTATCTTCTATTGCCTCGCCATGTATCGACCTTCGGAAATTCCTCGTTGGGATAACTCGGTCTTGGATAGCGATTGCGAAACCTTCTGTTTCAGAAAATAGCTTTCCTCTTTTCAACCATAAATTGGATGATTGTGTGTCTATCCATTCCATTTCGAGATCATGGGGATGGGCACCGTGTATTGTTTTTGCCTTCCATGCTGAGATCATTTCTGCGGGGGATTACCCTCAGGTACTGGGAAATTCTGTTCCATCAGACTTAGCGGGGTAAAGCCATTATCTGCCATAGCGATAGCTTTGAATAGATTTATTTTATTTTATTTTATTTTATTTTTTTTTATTTTATTTTATTTTATTTTATTTTATTTTATTTTATTTTATTTTATTTTTTTTAATTTTATTTTATTTTATTTTATTTTATTTTGTTTTATTTTATTTTATTTTATTTTATTTTATTTTATTTTATTTTATTTTATTTTATTTTATTTTATTTTATTATATTATATATGGGAGGATTTAATAAAAACCTTCCAAAAAACTCGTGGTTGCGCCACTGAACTGTACTGCAGCAAAATAGTAAATGCAAAGCCACACGTCCGCTGTGCAATAAGTAAATGCCCAAAACAGAGTCCAATGTCCTTTGCTGCGCAATAAAATGTTTAAGCAGCCAACCGTGCCTGTACATTAACAAACATTTTTCGTCTGATTTTATGCTGAGCGTGGGGAAAAACGTAAATCGCTCCCTTGTTAGTATTTGGTTAAGATTGCTAATGCTTATGTGTGTGAATGGATTCGCGTGAAAAATACTTTTGCGGCCACCCACAAATCGCATCAGATTTGCTTTGGTGCAAAGCTCTTATAAACTTATTTGCCGTTACAATAGAGCCTTGTGCATATAAATATGAGTTTTCATATATTTTGCTTTCTAAGTATATCTCGATAAGTGTTATCGGTGAGATTGTTTGCATAACGTTGCCAACTTTTTTAATAATCAAATGAAAATATTTTATAATATTCCATTTTAGCTACTTTGTATTATGAAATTCATAAATCAATGTCTTCTTTAGACCTTATTTCCCTCAATGTCAACTTGCAAACCGATAAGATTTATGTAGCTCTTAGTGCATACTGGCAATCTTATCGCATCAACTTTTATGATAATGATTTACCTCAGCCTTTTTCGCTTTTTCACTCTTCATCCAATCAGTTGTCGCATGCCGAACTTGCGCTGCCTGAAATTACCCATACCTACCGTTAGCAATTTACCGTTTATCTCATGTTGTGGTAGATACTTAATCACGCGCCTACTTAACTTAACCAGAAATCCAATAGCATACAAAGCAACAGCTACACCAGTTGATCCACTATGTCAACCGTCAACAGCCAAGTAAAAACAAATGACTAGAAGAGCGATTAATTTCTAAGAAGCGATTAATTAGCCGCATGATAGAGCTAATATTTCCAGTACATTTCATTTTTCAATTGCTATTACATCGTATACCGGCATCAAATTTTGGAACGGCAGAGCACAGAGCGTAAGATTTGCTTAAAGGCAAACAAATGGCTTTAAGTGCGTAGTGACGAAAAGACATATTTTGTCGCCTAGAAATTTTCAATTAGACATGTCAAAATGATAAAATGCGCCGCAATGGCGCTCTTAGTAGTCAACCACTTCAGAAGCGAGAAATTGAAGAGAACATCAGCTCGAACGCCTTTTCTTATGCTACGAATAGTGTGAGTTGCTGAGTGTGCTGAGAAAAGCGAGTGTCGGGTGTGACTATAAATTTTCGGCAGCATCTAATTAAGAGTCCGCTTGCAATTGTGTTGTCAAGAGATAATAAATACTGTCGTTGCTTCTTTTTTCATTTCTAACAATTTGTTGGCAGCAAAACGTGCTGAAACTTTTCATGCAAGCAGTCAGTCGCTCTAAGTGGGGTATCGTCTCCCTGCAGGAGTTTTAAGAATAAAATGGAACCTAATGCTCGAAAATAAATTTCGTATGCTAAACACGAATATGGTAAAAAAAATTCCACAATGTTATGCATTCGAAAAAAAGGGGATTCAAACCGCTAAAAAGAAGGTTGTTGACAATATTTGAAAAATTGTGTAGCTGAAATTTCGCAATATAATCTTTGCTATCAACGTGTGCGGAATGTGTGAATGAAATGTAGAGTGACTATTCATTGATGCGATAGCCGCTTACGCGATTTTGGCCAAGTTTAACAAAGCGCGCCAGTCGTTTATTTCTCGTGCTAACTGGCGCCAGTTGGACACACCAAGTAAAGCCAAGCCTTTCTCCACCTGATCCTTTTTCAACGCAGAGGATTAACGGCTATGGATTAACGGCTTTAGCCAAACAAGCAGATGCTTATTCACGGCAGAAATATTTTTTCGTCATTTCTATGGCTATTATTTGCGAACAAAATGGTAAATAAATTAGTCAGTGTACTCAGTCGGTGTAGAAAATGGTAACTTCCTCTCTCTTATTCACTAAGTAGGTGATAACGAAGAAGATCATACTGGGTCAATCTACTATACTAATAATAAAATCACTATCTTCTTCTTAATTGGCGCGATAACCAGTTGTCTCTTTCTGGTGCTAACCGGCGCCATTTCGACACACCAAATCAACCCAAGTCCTTCTCCACCTGATCTTCCCAACGCAGAGGAGGCCTTCCTCTTCCTCTGCTACAACCAGCTGATACCGCATCGAATACTTTCAAAGCCGGAGCTTTTGTATCCATTCGGACGACATGACCGAGCCAACGGAGCTCATACAGTTCATCGTTCCATCGCCTGCGATATTCGTCGTTGCCAACGTGCAAAGGTCCAAAAATCTTCCGCAGAATCTTTCTCTCAAATACTCCAAGTGTCGCTTCATCGGATGTTGTCATCGTCCAAGCTTCTGCGCCTTACGTTAGGACGGGCATGATGAGAGCCTTGTAGAGTGTTAGTTTTGTTCGTCGAGGAAGGACTTTACTACTCAGTTCTCTACTTAGTCCAAGTAGCACTTGTTGGCAAGAGAGATTCTGCGTTGGATTTCAAGGCTGACATTGTTATCGCTGTTAATGCTGGTTCCTAAATACACGAAGTCTTTTACAACCTGGAAATTATAATTGTCAACTAGTGGCGTGGGTGCCGATACGCGAATGCGCCGACTGTTTGTTTGATGGCAGGAGGTACTTCGTTTTGTCCTCGTTTACCACCAGACCCATTCGCTTTGCCTCTTTATCCAGTTTGGAGAAGGCAGAATTAACAGCGCGGTTGTTAAGGCCAATGATGTCAATATCTTCGGCATATGCCAACAATTGTACGCTCTTATAAAATATTGGTTTTTGCGGCTCGTATGATGCTCTCCAACATCAGGTTAAAGAAGTCACACGATAGCGAGTCACCCTGTCTGAAACCTCGGCTCGGAGAGGTCCTTCCCAATTCTGACGCTGCTGTTGGTGTTGAGCAACGTCATCTTGCAAAGCCGTATTAGTTTTGCGGAGATACCAAATTCAGACATCGCGGCATACAGATAAATTCTTTTCGTACTGTCGAATGCAGCTTTGAAATCGACGGAAAGATGGTGTGTGTCGATTCTCCTTTCGTGGGGTTTTTCCAAGATTTGGCGTATTGTAAATATTTATTTGGTCGATGGTAGACTTTCCAGGTCTAAAGCCACACTGATAAGGTCCAATCAGTTGGTTGAGGGTGGGCTTTAACCGTTCACACAATACGCTCGCTAGAACCTTGTAGGCGATATTTAGAAGACTAGTCCCGTGGTAATTGGCACAGATTGCAGGATCGCCCTTCTTTAGGATTGGGCAGAGCACACTTAAATTCCAATTGGCAGGCATGTTTTCGTCCGACCATATCTTGCATAGGAGCTGATGGATACACCTTACCAGCTCCTTGCCGCCATGTTTGAATAGCTCAGCCGGCAGTCCGTCCGCGCCCGTGGCTTTGTTGTTCTTTAGCCGCGTTATCGCTATTTTCACCTCGTCATGGTCGGGTAGCGAAACGACAATTCCGTCGTCGACGATTGGGGTATCGGCATCTTCACCTTCTCTGTGACATGCGCAGCTATCACTGTCAAAATCACTATATCAAATCACTATAATATACTAAAAAACTCAAAACTTAAACATTTTAACATACATGCATGAATTGAGATTTTAATTGACTAACGGAAATGAATAAATACATTAAGGTGAGTCGGTGAGGTGTAACAGAGATAG
>JAYXIM010021273.1:0-28053 GCA_037575425.1 Anastrepha fraterculus | reverse complement strand
AAACATCGCCATTGAATGGTAAATGGATGGAAAAAGTACTATTTTCAGCGAACACGGCCCAAAATCGAAAAACTCTACTCGAATATAGAGTAACATTCAAGCATGATTGTGAAAATAGGCTCTGCCTTAGCGACTGCCTACCAATATCAATATACCAGCAGTAGAAAGACTCGAAGCAAACTGGACGAAATACAAACAAATATTGTGAGGGAAAAGGGCTGGCTTAACTCTAATGCAGTCCTATCCCAAATATTTGTAACAACTGAAAAACTTCCGTTTGTTTTTTGTGTGTGCGAATCAATGGTGGTATAAAATGTCACAAAATATTGTAAGCGTTAGATTGTTTTTATAAAATATAAATTTAAATATAAGAAGGCTAAATTGTCATTTATCTACAAAATAGAAATGCTATAAAGTTATATCTTTCAGATAGTAACAGGACAAAGGGGAGGGCCTCCATATATGCGTTTGAAATGAGTCCCCTTAAAATTGTTTGCTTAAAAAATATTTGTAATTATTTTAATGTGCCTATTTACAAAAATTTAAATAAAACTACTGTAGCTCTTATCATTTCTCGAAAAAGCAATTTGTGGTGTTCGTCTTGATGTTTTTCTACAAATATATAGATCTACAGTTGTATGCCTTTATTGTAAATATTTATAAACGTATTTCGAATTTAAAGAGACTTTTGAGAAGAATTCTCAAAAAGTAATAATATAAAGCTTGTGTCATAGTTCAAAAATAATGGATGATAGAAACGCACTTAACCCTTAGAGTACGGAGTGGGGCACTTAAGGTCCCGCAAGATTAGTTCTTCTTTAAGGGGGGTGGTAGGGTTTAGCGCTAAAAAAAACACTTTTTTTTTGAATTTTTTACAGAAATATGGCTTAAGATACTTTAATAAAATCAGTTGCATGTTATTGTACATCTTTTCAATAAGTTTTTAAAAAATATTAATAATGAAATATTGACAAATAAGCCCATGACAGAGTTTTTTTGGAGATATGTTTTTCGAGAGGTGCTCTGCGGTGCCAATCGGCATTCGTCGTAGAATCATCTGAAACTAAAAAAGTCGAATTTTTCAGTTAAAGTATGACGTAATGCTCCCCCCCCCCCTCTCCCCCATTAATAAAACTTTTTTTTTTCATTTTTGTAGTTTTGGTGACAAAAAAACGTAAAACGAGCATTTTTGGCGAAAAATTTCGCCATATTTGTAAGTGGGGGGATGTATTTTTGATTTAGAAAACGTGTGCCAAATTTGAAAAGAATCGGTTGAATAGTTTCGGAGTTGTGATTGGCACCGACTTTTAAGAAGTCGTTTCGGGAAAAACGCGTTTGAAAAAATGACTCTGAGAAATTATCGATGCTCCGCATTCGAGGTAGAGTGCCTACAAAGGCTATAACTTTGAGAGTTCTGCTCCGATCCACTTAAAATTTTGACACAACATTCTTGAAATGATTTACTATAAGATGAGTGAAGAAAAAAATTTCGATTTTGTGACCCTACCTCCCCCCTTAATAATTCGTAAATAATTTCTTTCCCTCTTTTTGGTGACCACATTCCGTCCTTTATGTACTCCGTACTGTAGGGGTTAAGAGTGTCTAATAAACTTATTCAAAATCAATTCATTCCCACGAAAATCGGTTTCGAGTCACCGGATTTAAATGCCGCCAATAGTAATCTTTAGAAGTGTGTGAAGAATATGGGATCCATTTATAAGAAATTATTCAAAGAAATAAATTCCGAGTTTACCGTAATGGAAGTATATTCATATCAATCAATATAAAGGAACTGTTAGCACCAGAAACTTTCTCCCTGCTTCGAACATAATGTTAAGTTAATGTTAATGTTAAAGTTAAGCGGTTACATTAACTGCAAAAATTATTTTTACCTCTCGCACAAGTTAACAAGCGATGTTGTTGGTTACGCAACAACACAAAACATCTAATTAGCTACTAATCAGCATTAAAATGACCAAATATCGAGAGAAAAAGAGCAGCTGGCAATAAAATGGTGATTTTAACAATCAAGGAATGCTTAAAAACTTATAGAAGAATATAAAGCAATAGGAATTATTGCTGTCAAAGAGTTGGAATAAACAAATTTATAGGACAATTTGTATGCGAAAATCAGGGATACCAAAATCAGTGATTATCGTAAGTGGCAGAATTTTGTGATCACGGAATCGGCACCGAGACTCAATTTGCTTAAACTTAGTCAAAATGCAATAAACAACGTTTTAATAATTTTCATTTACAAAAATGTATGAAAATAAAAAATTTTTAATAGAAGTTAGTAACCTAAGTAGCCAATTAAATAAATAACTTTTATATCAAGAACAAGTCCATAAACAAACAATAACAGAGAACTTCTTATAGCAGTTATTTTTACTTTGACACATTTATAAAACTTAATGGTCCGGGAGCCAGGCGTCATTTTGACCTCATCATTTCATGCCGACTGATTTTAATACTCTAGGCAGACGCCATCCAATGGATGACGAAACCAACCGTCACCTGATCCAGTAGCGGTAGGTAAGTGCGTAGGATGCTGCGAAACGTGTTGAAAAAAATTGTTAACAACTCATTTAATACCGGCTGAAATTTTTTTTGTGTATTGTTGACATTTAGTAGAATAAAAAAAAATAGTCAGCAGCGCCGTAGAGGGGGGAAAATACGTCAGCTGAACAGGCGAACTTGAAAAATAAATTAAAAAGTAAAAATACTTTATGCCGATCAAATTTTTTTTACATAATTTTGGATACATATGAAAATATAATAATGATGGTCAGTTGCGTTTATAACGGTAGGAAGACCGTCAGCCGAAGCAAGAATGTATCATTGCGTTCAGCTGACGTATTTTCCCCCCTCTACGGTGCAGCTGACTTTTTTTTTTAATCTACTAAATGTCAACAATACATGAAAAAAAATTCAGCCGGTATAAAATGAGTTGGTAGAAATTTTTTTTCGACACGTTTCGTACCCTCCCACAATCACACGCACCGCGGGTGCGCCAGCTGGCGTTCACTTTCGTTATTCATGAAAGCTAAATCACAAGTATAGTCAAGAATTTAACGGTATAAAAACGCAGTGCAAAATCGACCCCTGGTTCCCGGACTATAAAGACTTGAAAAAGTACAATTTGTATACATGTTGGTTCAACTCGGATTATCGATCGATTCGCAGTTTTAAATTACCATAAAAAACTTTTCGTTTATTATTACACTAATTTATTTATTTAATTTTTTTTTTTTTTTTCAATAAAACTTTTTTTTTTTTTTTTTTTTGCCTTAAGCTAATAAATCACATCGTTAAATCCTAGTATAAAATATTGCTCATGCATTTTGGGGAATGCAGCTGAAGTGGCAGATCTGTCCGGATGTAAATGCAGATCGTTCCGGTAACATAGAACAGGCTCTAATGGAAACGATTTATTTCTCATGATTTTTGCACTTGCAAAAAATATTCTGATTCTTATAGCCTTAAACCATAATTGTCGGGCTTTAAAATGCGCGAAATCTTGGAGATGGGCGACTAGGGTGGATTGTTTAGTTGGTGCAAATGGAAATTTTTTCAAAAATGTAATTTTATATATTAAGTTTAGTTTAGCGTAAAATGTATATACATAACACATGGGCTGAAAAGTACTGGGGGCTTAAAAAAGAAAAGATTTTTTTTTCGTCCAAAATTAGCTTTATTCATAAACGTAGTTTCCATCAAGAACAACGCAATAGTTCCAGTGCCGCTCTAAGATTTCAATACCACTTTTGTAGGATGATTAATTTTTGCCTCCGAAAAGGGCTCAGTTTCAGCGATAACCTCTTCATTCGAGCGAAATTTCTTACCGGTCTGCCAATAGTCCCTGGGAGCCAAATCTGGCGAATACAGTGGATGTGGGAGCAATTAGAAATTTAATTCATGTAGTTTTGCAATTGTTTTGATTCACAGTGTTTTTTGTCAACAGTGAGCAAACGCGGCACCTACCTTGAGCAGAGCTTTCTCATAGTCAAATGCTCATGCAATATAAAGCCAACATTTTCTTATGATATCTGTACGATGTCAGCTAACTCACGCAACTTCACTTTTCGATCATTCGAAACGATTTTGTGTATTTTTGTATGTTTTCTGGTGTTACCGCCTCATTTGAACGCCTACTGATGGAGCGGAGTCCCCATAACATTTTTCAAGAAATTGCTTCGCTTGAACGGTGTTTTTTACGGTATAAAATGCAAACACGAAATTCGTTTTGAGCCATTGTTTTGAAAATAACAAACGCAGAGTCACTCTTAACACAATTAGTCACGAGCTAATGAATGGAATATCCACAATGTTCCACAATTGGAGAACCCTACAGTTTTAACCCGAATCCAAAGGGCAGATATTTTTTATTAGGATCTTTTTCATGGCAGAAATAACCTCAGAGGTTTGCCATTGCCTGCCGAAGGGCGACCACTATTAGAAAAAATGGTTTCTTTACTAACAGAAAAATAGGTGAATGCAATAAAACTAGTGCCATGTATGTATTAGGTCCATGTGTTATATAGTAAAATTATTCTTAAACATGAATTCAGCATTTTATTTATTATTAAAGGCAAGCATTAAGTTTTGTAGTGAATTTTTTTGCTACATAAATAAAAATTTTAATTTTTAAAGAGCAGTACAGTATACATTACAGACCCTGTAGTAACAATATTAAATTAAATATTGAAGAAAGCTAGAAATTTGCAATTTTGAATTAAAACATACGTATTAAATATGTACGTATGTACAAAGATTCTAAAATTAACTACATACTAACATATGTAAGTAAATACCTTTGGTAGGTAGAAAAAAGTTATGCATAAGATATTAAACATTTGATATTTGCGAAATTGATTTGAATGTTTTGACTTTCAGACTTTGTATCAGTGAAAGATTCGGTCTATCCGTTTATTATAATAATATTGTAGACGTGGAAAACAACGCTATGCGATATTCTGAATTACTTTAATTTTTATTATATTTTTAATATATTGTTTAAAATTTAATGTACGTACATATGTATTTTTGTATTTCGTAATGATTAAAATATCACAATGTCATGGATATTACTTACGTAATCGTAATTGTTCTAATGCAAAAGTAATTATTATCTAGCTCTAGGAGCCCCATCTGGATACTTCATTACTTCCATAAATATAACTATGTATATGTATGTCGTAAATACGTTTTACATGTAGTACATGGTACAAGTACAATATTTATTTAGTATTATTAAATATTTTTGTCAAGTATCATTGACTGGAAGATGAGCGCATCATTAAATGATAGGTACTATATAACTCTGTACTGGATACTTTTCTGGAAAACGTTTATATTATATTTAAACGTTATATTGCTAGGTGCTACTCTGTTTTCCCATTTTCTTGCTTGAAATTTAATAAGTCGTTATTTAGTTTAAGAAATTCTAATATATAATAAATTATTGCTACTAGTTAAGTTAGTATAATATATAAGCTAAGCTTAATTGCGTTGTGCTATCACCTCGTATTAGTTCCTTTTGAACATTACGTTTCATTTTACATCACTACATATGTATATTGGTATGACTACTCAACAAATTTAAAAATGAAATGTTAATTATTATAAAAATTTATACATTCATATAACGGTAACCGCCGCTTCCGATTCGGTAATTATCACTCAACTTAATATACTGCCCAAGGAAGTATTGTACTGGTCCACTACGGCAAACGCCATGTAAATATGCTACCAAATGTGGTGTTAAAATTGTGAGTACAATATAGGCAACATTCGGCATCCGACCGGTATGACCAACTGGGCAAAACCAGTAACCCCTACGCACAGCGTCGCGCGTGTGGTGTGTGATGAAGGCACAGAGCAGTACTCCAAAAGTTAGAGATGTCTTAAAATAGTTTAAACATGCGGTGCATAGGTAGAAAGTAAGCAGTACAAAAAATATGCTTGAGCAGTGTAAAAAGGGGCGACGGGGTAAATTAGTGGCATCCTGAAAATAAGAATTTATAGTAAATATTGTGTTGGAAAAACTTCACAATCTCACCTCCAAATACCATGAACGCGCTTCTATAAAGTGATCTAAATCAATCAAAGATGATACTGCGAAGCAGGTAAATATCAAAAACCATCCAAGTAAATTACTTGTGCGCTCGTGAAATTGCACAGCGAACGCGATTCCTGTTAATGCGCCAATTATAGCATGTGTGGCATTATCGGCTAAGGCCTTCAGTAGTGGATGTTGTGTTAGTTCGACGAAATTATCTCCCAAAAGGCAGGTGATGGTCAATAGCGTTGTAAGCACAATGCGTACATACACCATGATATGGCAGTGCATTTGCAGTTTGAGCAAAAACTAAAGTTACGGAATTCAAGTGCGGTGCGGAGCAGGCTGATCTTTAACGTAGAAGGAAATCGAATATTCTATTTTTTGTGGACGGACCAAAGCTTTTCCTGCTATTATATTTCTCGTCATGCAATTTATAGTCGACTATTGGCAATTGCAAGTTAGTTTTTTTTATTTTGTAACATAACTGTTGTATAAGTTGTGCGTTAAATTTGTTATTCGTAAATGTGCACTTGGCTAAAAAGGCACTATTGTACACAATAAATTTTGATTTTGCTATCCACTTATTCACAGAGTAAGAAAAATATAAAACAGATCAAAACTATGTAAGTGTTGGAATTAGAATCCGGAAATATCGAGTTTCACCTGTGTCGATTTTTCAAAGCTGCACACGCGATACCTTTTGAATTGGCCATGTGCGAATTAAAGTGAGGTGGCAATTTTCTGTACCCACCCACTGTTACAATACCCTAAATCCTTTTTCACGGTTTTTGTAATCATTTACAGTGTTTACTATATACGGCATGTCCCATATTTGTGTTGTTTTTACCGGCTGTGAACTTAAGAACCTTGCGTTGAGTCAGCTGTGCTTTGTTTTCCTTACCCAAGGTTGCATGTTACAAAATAGAAAAAAAACTACAATATAATGTTGCACGCTATTGCACTTTTGCCCAATTTGACAATCGGATGGCATCAGTACAGAAAATAAATAAAACCCAAACTAAGCGTTGTCTGCGCTCCCTACATACGTCTAAACGTCATTTTCCCACGTTACTTTATGCCACATCGATTTCTATAATTTGTTTGAGGTTTAAGTTTGTCGCAAATATTCATTTAAAACTCTATTATATCAAAAAATACAGTTGCCATTATGGTGGGGAGAATTCGGATTGGTAGTTATTTTGCATAGTTTATCTAAAAAAAATTTATTTGGATTATGACACTCTTGCAGCGAATGAGCGATATTTACCCTTGTGCAATTGTAAATCAGTTTCACAAATTTTCTGTCTCTCCCTTTTAGCGCGCCAAATTTATTAGCTGTTCGACCAATGTTGCATTTTTGAATGCTGCGGAAATCAAACGTAGTGCCGTCAAATTAAAAAGAAAATGAGCATAAATATTAAGAAAACTCGCATTCCGGCTGAGCTTAGACAATTGCAGAATAGCAATAAAGAGCATGGTAATTGCATGGAAAACCTTTATTGGTTTTTATTAACTATTCAATTTATTGCAGGAATTACTTGCGGTCCTGCAGATTCGAACAAAGACAATTACTCGCAATTGATAGCCAAAATACCTGGTCCAAAAGGTTCTCCCTACGAAGGTGGTATTTTTGAAGTGAACATTGGCTTGGGTACTCAGTATCCTTTCCAACCACCCACTTTCAAATTGTTGACGCCAATCTATCATCCAAATATTGACAATTGTGAGTTCTTTAATCACATTAACCAAACAAATTATTGAGAAGAATGTATTCACTAGCGGGCAAAATATGTTTGGATTTATTGCGTATGCCACCTACTGGCTCTTACAATCCTACGATTACCCTCGAGTCAATTTTATTGTCAATACAGCTGCTTTTAGCTTCACCAAACCCAGACGACCCGTTAAATGGTGAAGCGGCAGATCTCTTCAAAACGAATCGGGAGCTGTACAATATTAAAGCAAGCGAATCAATTCATAAAGCTGATTCGACTGCGGGAGGTACTGAAAAAAGCACAAGCCCCACAAAGGAAGGTCCTTCGCCAAAGCGATTTAAATTTAGCTAAATGTCCACAAACTTAAAATGAAAACAATCGAATTTTTCTGAGGAAATACAATACTAATTTAATGTCTTCATTTCTCAAAGTGGTTATTACCGTTACAATTATGTTTTAATCAATACAATTCAGTTTATTTTAATTAGTATTATTCTGACAATTATTTAGTTAGCATTTTTAATTGTAATGGGCGTATCGAAATTTTAAACTGCGAATTTCACTTAGACGCTAGGTGCGCTGTTTTGTATGTTCTATAAGTTATTTAACACTTCTAAAACGTAAAATTCACGAAATATAATTGATAACGAAAACTAAACCAATAATTAACAAATAAACATTTATTTATCTATTTGACTGTTACGCTGTTGAACTGCCGCATCATTGTTTTTACATAAATATATCTAAATCAGAATCATTGTGTTGATGGGATTGTACCATGTATAAGATATGAACAAACTTTTAAATACTAAATAATAGCAAAATAATTACATGAAAGCAGTGTTAAAAAAATTGAATTAAACCTACTTAAAATGTTCTTATAAATAGCGCATATCTCTTAGTAAGCGACGTTACTTGTTTGTGTTTGCTCTCAGGCTCACGGTGGCAGCGTCGGTAGTGAACTGACAACAAATCTTAGAAACTTTTTGAACTACAAAATAAAGTCGATTATAGATGGATTTCATAGTAATGCAGAGACTGGTAGTGTACTACTAAATGTATGAATGTGTTGTGCGAGCGGCACAGCGAAGACTCTTTCGTTGACATTAGCCATCCTTACGAGAACACCACTACCCGACAATTAGGTACAATACACATGTAAGTTGTTATTCTCAATCAAAGTGTCTATCGCAATGCTCTCCATCATTTAAAGATCTAAGAATTTATGTGTCCTTGTGTTTTTCGTAGAAGGCATCCAGGTATTTTTTGTACTCAACTTGATCCGCCCACATCATTGCCGCCTGGGCGTTAAGCGGACTGTCATTATTTGGCTCGCCCAATAGCGACTGAATGGATAGCAGGATTGTGCGTACATCATATAGTGCAGACCACTTATCTTTCAATATATCCAAACATATGCTGCCAGCTAGATCGACATTCGGATGGAAACATGATGTGAGAAATTTTACTGCTGGTGGTGCGTATGGATAGGAATTTGGGAACTCTAGTGAAAGACGATATTTTTGACCCATATACACAGTGTTGGCGGGACCAGATATTGTACCAATCCACTTAAATATATTTTCGCCATCGGGAAATGCCGAAATACCCTTTTCCGTAGTCATCATAAGGTTCATTAGCTCCTTTTGAAGACTGCAAATATTACGAAAAGCGGATAAATATAAAAAACTATTTATTAAAATATATCGGTGTTTCACATACCGTTTACTAACTGCATGACCATGCTTTGCTGCACAGGAGTTGGAACCTTGTTTGGCCGTGTCTACGCCGCTGTGCTCTGGACTGATGTTCTGAGCCATTGCGTTTTAAGCAATTTCTTATTTTATCTCGAAGGCTTTCAATTCACAGACTTACGTAAGTATAATTTTAGCAGGGTTCTTCTATTTTTACGATGCCAATAATTGCGCTATGTAGTTGCAACAATTTTTTCAGCAGCTAATTTGTTTTCTCTATTTGATGACTTTTTCGATTGTCTCCTCTTCCATTCGCTGTGTATTTTGACAGTTATAAACAAAATGGAGATTTTGAATGAAAGCACATTCAGCCATTCAGCATGCAAACATCTGGCGGCGAGTAGTTAAGATAAAAGAACGATAGGTAAAATAAAAGTTGCAAACTAAGAAATGAGTAAAATATTATTTTCAAAACATTGTTAAACTACAGTCTTTTATAATATAAACTTCAATTAAATGGTTAACTTATTTTATTTTTACTACTTCCGTCATATATGCAAAAAACATTTTCCAATATTGTAGATAAGAAAGATATTTCCAAATAACATCTCTGAATTGTATTTGTGTAAAAACAAAATCAATAAACAAATATAAAAGGAAGTAACAAAAATAATAAATCTACAAGGTTGATCTTGTATATAAATGTCCTGATAAATTCGATACAGGGAAGAAATGGCCCAGTCAGCACAAATACCGCAATCACCCTCTGCAAAGGGGAATAATGGCGTCGCAACAGAAAATGTGACACCTGAAAGTGAATTTGAAGGATTTCACAACTACACAGCTGCAGAAGTATTCATCCAAGGGCTGGCAGGCTTAGTCAATCAAGGGGATGTGGAAACCATGATACGTGCCCAAAAGCAAATGTAAATCAAATATCATTACAAGCCATTTTGTCATTTACATTGAGAACGTTTTCTTCATATCACCTTAGGCTACAGCGTTTTGAAAAAACTAATGAGATGATGTTAAACTGTAATCAATTGTCACAAAGTCGGTTAAAAAATGCAAATGATGATTTCAAAAAGCATGTAAAATTGTTAACAGAAATGAAGAAGGATCTTGATTACATTTTCCGTAAAGTGCGATCCATTAAACAGAAATTAAGTCAGCAGTATCCACTAGCTTATGCTGAAGCCCAACCTCAAAGAAACAGCTTAGCTGAAGAGGCGGAAGATGATTCAGAAGCGGCGCGTTCAAGATCGGTAGAAGAGCAAAGTAACGGAGAAAATACTCTCATTACTGCTGACACAATTGCGAAAAAGAATGCAGAAACTTTAAAGAAAAGTACGACAGTCGAATATGTCCAAATGGAAGAGGCAGTGGACAATGGCAAACCAATTGAGAATGAGCTTATTAAACGAGTTTGTTCAATTGAAACAACAAATCCAAATGATTCTTCAGACTGCACATCTGAGGATACAGGATAGACCATATTAAATTCCAATAGTTTTTATTATTTATATAATATCTTCAAGTATAACTTATGAAATCCTCATTCACACATAGAGTTAAATACATGTTTAGTTAAAATATTATTTGATATTTATATTGATTGGGTACCTTCGAGATCAGAAGGCGACCATCGTAACTAAGAGACGCAAATATCCAAGGATCAACATTGCTCCACTCCACACAATATACGGAATCCTCATGTTGATCAAATGTTTGAAGCAATCCGTCAGGGAGTAAACGCCGTCGTTCCTCGGGCATGGCATCACTAGTCGCCTCGGAACATACCGAACCAGCACACGTGAGCAAAACTTTACAATCACTGGAGCTAGACAATATTAATTGATCGTGGAATGTGTTAAATCTTACAGTCCAAACCCAGTGGGCATGGTCGTTGCGGGCAAACACTGCTTCTTTTGCCATTCGGCAATCCCACACTTTGATTGCACCATCATCGCCGCCTGTCACAATATGGCATTGCTTATTTGGGTTACAGTCCAAATCACGAATAAGTTGACTGTGTGCATGCTCAATGGACCATGCACAGTGTTGTGTGTCACGAATATCATACGAGCGCACACTACAATCATGTAATGTTAGAAACTGATGCCCCTGATGATGATGCGCCCACTTACCAGTGGTCAAAGGCGGTGAATTTTTTTGTGCATTTGGGACTACGATTTCCGATATAACACGCGTCTGTGATTCGGCACGATCAAATATTGCTACTTTCCCATCAACAACACAAGCTAAACTTTTTTTAAAACTTGGATGAAACTCGACGGTTTTTACTTTATCGCCAAGTTTCTGAAAGTGCGAATACTAGTATCAATTAACTTTTTTTTATAATAATATGTACCTCTGTATCTAAAGTCTCTATTTTTTGCCAAGGTATAAACTCCATTTTTGCATTATCTTCATCCAAATCCGTAGGTAACTGCAAGAGTGCTGCATTCGTTTGAACCTGTGTACCTTTAAGCACATTGTAACAGGAGGCGAGGAGATTTTCATCATGAGGGCTGCTGTTTAACATCCATACTTCACCCAGCGAATGTTCAAATATCTAAGTAAACAGAATTCATAGTAAAAATTGAAAGTATTTTATTTTTGCATTTACTTACTTTTGATTTTACGTTAGCTTTTTCTTCATTGAATTCTAATAAATGAACTTGATTAGTTGGCTTTAAAGAGTTGGTCGCTATGAAAAAGCGCACCTCATTACCTTCCCCATATTGTGGAGTTAAAGCGCGAGCCTATGAAATACATATATAAATAATCCATTAGTATAACAATACTTAATATTCTATTGCTTGTACTTGTAACTCCAGGCCATAAATTAATCCATTTGATTCCTCCATAGTCAAAACAATATGATTCGCTTGTTGTTGCCTTCAATATTTTTCTTATTTTGCTAAGTTCAGCAATGGGCTTGGTGTTTGACTTGAAAACAGGACAAATTTCCAATACAGTTATAATTCCAAACTATATTTATTAATATCTCATAATTTCCTAAATTTCTTCCATATTTACAATGTTTTTTATTGATTCTGTTATCGCCTTATTTTCTATAAACTTATTACATCCGGGTACACATTCAGATTTGTTGCGTCAGTTTTGCGTGGAGTAAATGGTAAACCGGTCAAACATATATCGTATGCTACACGTTCAATAAATATTCCGGTTACCGATTTAACGAAAAAATGTCGATATTTGAACTTGTTCAAAATTTTTCTCGTCAATATTAATTATGATTCAATCAAGAATATAGAGTATAAAGTGACGCCTACCGCATTTTCTGTGACGTCAACGATGTGAGTATACAAAGAAATGGAAAGAGAAATTACTTGCTTGGGAAGAGAATAATTTAACACGCGGAACTTCACTTTTACTCATTTGTTTAATTTCAAAATCCCAATATTATTAAGTTATTCACTGAATATTTATAAAAAAGTAGTTTATCTTCCTTTTGATTGATTATTCCTTTTATTTCAAGTGATGTCGTCAAACGGTTGTCAAAATGGCGATAATAGCGTAACGGTTTCCGGAAGGTGCCACCTTTAGAATTATGTACACCGTGCGGCCCGGCTACTTAGTTGGGTCAGTGGCCATCTTTAAGGTGCGTGTAGTATGTTGTGGCTCTACATAGTTGTTTTTTTTTATGATTACTTAATACCTGATTACTTACCTACATACAACTTTAGCGTTGCGTTAGTCGTTTTGATAGCTGACTACGAACACACACACTTATGCTATGTTCCCACGGCGCTCAAATCGCTTTCGAATTCGTAATTTACTTCCCAATTATCCTTCGAACTATAATATGTAATTCACCACTCGATACTCTCGCTTTTCGTCAAACCGAAGCGTACGTTAACGCGTAGTCGTATGTAGACAGCCTTTACTTTTCGTAGTTGACAATTTAGTGCTTTGTGTGTTTAGTACCCTTTTTAGTGTTGATTTTTTTTTAACTCAAATGCAATCTACATGGATTTCTCATAGATAGTTGAACACATGAAATAATTTGAAATATTTAAATCTGTGCGTAGCACTGAATTAAAAAGAATTTACCTATTTCAATGCACTAAAATTAGTTCAAGTCAAGCGTTTAAAGATTCAACTGGCCTACTGAAACTCAAATGGATCTATTTGAAAATGTGGTAAATTTTTAAATTAGGCTCTTGACATTGCCATACTCAAAGGCAGAAGTTGAGAACATTTCCAGTGCAATGAATACTTTTAAAAGGAAAATTCATAACCGTTTGAATCTTTTTTCAGTAAATGGATTGATCCAAGTGGAAAACCGATTAAGAGGGAAATTTGGAAAAAATGATATACCAGATGATGAAAATAGCCATATGGAACTTGTTTACTGTATAAAAAAATACAAAATATGACTTGAAGTCAATTTTGAGCTTACAAGTTTAATAAATTACAATGGAATAATTTTAAAATAATTTGGTATGTAACTTGTGGGAAATTTTTTCCTCCTGAATCGTTATAAACGAATAAATTTTGTGTCATTGAATTATATAATCCACTACAGGTTTTGTTTTAACGTTTTTTTAACACAAAAACTATTATTTGGTGAAAAACTTTTAGCGTGATTGAGCGTTTTTTTAAGTTTCAGTGCTTTAGTGAAATTCAAGAGTTATCAACACTGCTCGTTTTATTCTCCCTTATTGAGAGCAATTCCTCACGCTCGTTCATTCTGACACTTTCAGACTTTTGTCAGAAAAGTAAAGGAACACAGCTGATATTTCATTCTTTTTTTTCATAGATTCCCGCAGAAAGTGAAGAAGATAAATTCGCACATTTGAGGAGGATATTGATTTTCTCTCAACACCAAAAGTAATCAAAACACACAAATTTGCTTTCCATTGATTGGTAATATTCTAGTGACGAGTTGCGTGATAAAGCAACTGGAGTAACTAAGAAATTAATCTGTTAAAAATTGTAAACTTAAAGCAACAACTGAGGCTAAGCATTACAGATCAAGTCAAATGTGAAGACGTCATCGTGCTGGTAACAATTATTCAGGCGGCTGAAATACCCAGGTTATTAAAAGATGTCTTCTCGGGCACTAAAAAAACTGCAAGGTGCTGCAGGGAAAGATTTAATGCTTGATGTCAAAGACGACGTCGATGATAATCAACTAAGCGATGACGATGATGAGCTGGAAGTTGCACGAGGAAAACACCTGAATCCTTTTGATCTGGTAAGTATTATAAATATCTAATGTATAGATTAGGTGGAGATATTCGAAAGGTTCAGAGGAGTATCTGGGCATACCAAACAATTTATGCGATCTTAAGTAGGTGACGTATACTGAAAATTGACACAAATTTGTCGATAGCCACAGATGAAAGCCAGACACAAATACAAACATTGCCATAAATGAACAGAGGGTGACTTTAATGAGGGCTACATAAATGTGTTCGAACGGAGTTGAATTGCATTCACTATATCTATTGCAACGACGCATATTGAATGAAATTTTTGTATGTACCTTTTTTATTTCTGTTTTGGTTTCATGCGTTTCACTCAAACTTTTCAACATAAAAACTGCCACCTTTGTCACACCAGTTGAATCAACAAAGCCTCTCCGAGAGCGAGGTAAAGGAAGATGATAACGAAACTGAGCATGCATCAACAGCGGCAAATCACCCAAGTGGTGCTGGTGGTGGGGGTGCAGCCAAACAAAAGAAGAAGAAAAAACGGAAGAAAAAGACGAAGTATACCGGCAACCACATCAGTAGCGAGGATAATGAGGTGAGTGGAAATTTGTGTGTGACTAAAACCCATTTTAGGGTGGAGGGCTTAAGAAAGGGCGTTTATTGTATAGTGTTTTTCCGATTTTGTTGGTCACTAGGTCAAGTAATTCAATGTACGCGTTCATAGGTATTTATTTTACTTAAGCACGGTAGACGACAAATAGTTGATTCAATCGGTTGGTTGAAACACTTAATTTTTAAATTCCTTTTTTGATTTGCGGGAATTTTCGTAATTCTATTGCTTCTCGCGTTTCTGTATCCTGTTTTTATTAATGCAGTGACTACAGTAAGGATATCAAAAAGTTTCCAAATTCTATTTCCAATTTACTCAATAACTGCATGCTAGCGCTGTGTAGAGCCAACCGTCTTTCAACTGCTTTGATAAACATGTTTGTCGTATATGCCCTGCTTTGAAAAGGAAAAGATAATTTAAACGTGATCATGCATACATACATATACATATATGTAAGTACAGCCGTTGAAAAATACTTAAGAACGATGCGTTGACAACGTTATATGCGCAAGTTTTATCGAGTACGCTGCCGTAACGGTACTTTGTGCACTTCAATATATTTGCTGTGATTACATTCATTGAAATGCGTTCATTAATCCAATCATTAATCATTAATTCTTGAAGGGTTTGCATTGATTTTTTTGGCGTTTTAGTAGGAGCACTAAAATTGTTATTGATGTTAATTGTCTTCTGTCCAGATGCTAAGAAGCACATACGGTGGGCAAAATGTATAGCATTCGACCCCAAGCCAGTCTCACCAATCATAAAGCACGGGAGAGGATCAATATAAATTTGGGGCGGCTGTTTTTGTGGAATGGTGTCGGGTCAATTCATCGTATTGGAAGTAATATGGATGTGGTCAAGTACGTTCAGATACTTCAAAATGCAATGCCACCTTATGCGGAAGAGAATTTACCGGTGATTTGGAAATTTCAACAAGACAATAATCCGAATAACACTTCTCGTGTTGCGAAAAAGTTGTTCGAACGACTTAAATCCAATAGAACATCCTTGGAATAACGTAGGAAATGCATTCAGTACGCAGAATCTCGCAAAATAGGATCAGTTATTCAAAGAGGCCTAGGCAGCGTGAGAATCCATTCCTGTTGTACGTTGTAAAGGTTTCATAATTTCAATTCAAGTGCGCTGTGCCAAATCTATATGTATACTTTTCCCATTCGCCTGCCTTTTAATGATTTGACTATTATTTTGCTTCGTTCTCAAGTATTTTTTTCGAAGGAATCTCGCATTATGCACTTGAAGTAAGAAGATTTATGGTTTTCTTAGACAAAAAGACAGATACAGATTGAAAAACATTGTTAATTTATAAAACCCTTTTATGTAAAACATTTAAGTTATTTTAATGAAAAAAAGCCTCAAATGGATGGAACTGGGTATCGTTCTTAAGTATTTTTCAACGACTGTATGAACGTATATGAACTAAAATTCACGAACCAAAAATAAAAATAATAACTTATTTCCTCACAGCTTACTGATAAGTATCTGAGCGATATTGATTCCCTTATCGGAAAAGTGCATGACGCCACCAATCAAAATCAAAAGCTAAATCCTCCACGTATAGAGATTGATAAATCGCTATTGACAGTTGAATTGAAACATTTGAATCAACAAAATGAGTTGCGCCGAACTTTTGGCAAACGTGTCGTTAAAATTGAGTGAGTATCCTTAGTCATCGATTAAATCATTCGTCTAATTTTTATTCCCTTCAAGAAACAAACGTGGCCGCCAAAAGTTGACACTTAAATCCACATATATGGTAACTGCCAAAGAATCTTGGCCGCCAATTACAAAGAATATAATTACAATGAAGCCAGTGCAACTGCCAGAACAATTGGCAAGTACAAGCAGCAGTCACAGTGTGTCAGAGAAAACTCAATGGTTCGCTTTTGAGCACAGCCAATTCTATCAAAGTGTGCAGAATTTGTTTCTGCAGGCAGTAGAGCGTGCTGATTCGGACTTCTTTATCAGCTTGATTAGGCGCTGTCCCTACCACGTCGATTCCCTAATACAACTGAGTGAATTGTGTAGGTCAATAGAAATAATATTTTGCAAACTTAAACGTGTTAATTGTATTTTGAATGATTTCGCTAAACAGGCAAAATTACGGAGAACTACAGTTTAGCTTCTGAGCTCATTGAGCGTGCCGTGCTTGTGCTAGAGTCTTCATTACATCCAAGTTTCAGTTTGACTTCGGGCAACTGTCGTCTTGATTACCGTCGCCAAGAAAATCGCTCCTTTTTTATTACGTTATTTAAGCATGCTCAGTATTTGGAAGCACGCGCTTGTTGCCGTACCGCGTTTGAGCTTTCGAAATTGATATTGAGTCTTAACCCGGAAGTAGATCCACTGGCTATAGTGCTGATCATAGATTATTACGCGCTGCGCAGCAAGCAGTACGCTTGGCTCATAAAATTCTATGAGGAATACGATGCCGTGCGTAACCTTTCCCAATTACCAAACATGGCGTATTCATATGCTCTGGCATTATTTTGCCAAACGGGAGGTGGGTATTCTGTTAATGTGAATGTTAATATTTTAGTTTTAATTGCCTTATTATAGAATGTGAAAAATCCGATAAGGCATTGCAGTATGCTCTATTAATGTTTCCCGGCGTGTTGCGTCCGTTGCTAGATGAGTTATCTGTGCAGACAGATAAACGAGTTCAAGCGTCGTCATATTTTAACACTTCTATATCTAGCAGGTTAGTTTAAGAAACAGAGAATGCACTGAGAATAACTCTTTATGAATATACTCCCGAAACTAATAATTTGTCCAAATGCAGCCAATCACCCTCACTGCACCAACTTGTGGCACTGTACATTTGTCGAGCGAAAGTGGTCTGGCGTCAGAATGATATGCTGCCTTGGCTGGAGCGCAATGTTAATGTAGTTTTGGATATGGTAGATCAAAAGGATGAAGTGATTACCGATTATAATCAGAAACGTGCTGTGCGTTATGTGTCGCCTCCACGTCAAATCTTGCGTCATGTGATACTTTCTGATTACAAGGAAAAAGTGCCATTAGCGCCATTCCTTGCCAAGGAGAAGGATCCGTTGATGATGTATGATCCATTGCCACCACTGGACTCGGTCAATTGCTATGAGCGGTATTTACTAAAATAGTAGTTGCATATACATACATATATAATCAAGATGAATTTAATTATATTATGCAGGAAATCGTCCTCCAGCAGCCCAACAACAGGACCAAATCGCTCGGTTTTTATGTTTTTCGAATCACTAATGCCGTCATTTAACCTAAATAATCGTGGTGGAGAAGAACAACAGCAACAGCAAAATGCTGTTGTTGAAGCAGTGGCAGCACGAGCTAACGCTTTGCCGGCACCACAAGCCAATGCAGGCCACGATGACGACGAAGTAGCGCAAGTGGATCGTCACCTTCGGGCATTAAATGCAAATTTGGAGAATGCTGCAGCTGAAGGTAGAATTCTTAAATTGTTTTTATAAATAGTTTATATTAAAAAACGGCATTTTAGATGCTGCTGGTGGCACAGAAGGAGGTGGAGGTGCCTCGTATCGTGAACTCACTCATTCATTGACAAATATTGTGGATGCGATGCGTGATTTTCTGCAAAATTTCCGTATAGTGGAGCCCATGCAGGCCGCTGATGGTGAAGAAAATGGCAGCTCGGAAGAAGACACTAGTGATTATTTTGATTGAATTGATGTTCTAATCTTTACTTCTACTTTAAATTTATGCTTTTCTGTCAAAGACAACCACATAATTGCGACTATTATTCAGGTTGCCAGATAGAACGTCTGGACATGTACTTCAAGCAAAGAACTACTATTTAATCGCAGAACAAAATAAAAAATCCATTTTGAACTTGTTGTACAAATGCCATTTGCATAAACATAGAAAAAGAAATTTAATTCTAAATTTGTTAAAAGAGAACAAAACAATTAGTAAAATCTGCTTTTTATATTTACATACATATTTACATTACTTAGTGAAAGCTAAAATATATAAAATTTTAATAGAAAACAGAAACAAAATTTAAAAAAATAACGAGGGCTAAATTGGCCCGAATAAAAATTTAATTACCCGCGCATATTTCTGTAATAAATTTCAATTTGAGCTTAATTTAATTAATTGAGCTTAATTAATTGTTAATTTTTGGGAACAAACCAACTCATACGCCTTTGGCTTTCAGCCAGCCAGGCCAACCTAACCTAACTCATATACCTTGAAAGCTTATAACACCACAGCGACGGACGAAAATTTGATCTTAACATATAATAATTATGTCGGCTCTAAACGAGGTGGTATGCAATAAATTAACGAAATTTGGGCGCGATTAATTCGTTATGGAGGTACTCGCATTTGCCCAAAAGTGGGCGGCGCGGCGCGTCTTATTTGTGTCACGTTATCGTGCGTATGGACTAACGGACAGACTGTCCAAGACAGTCGGTTCTACGTTACCGAAACAATCCGGATTTATATCCGGCCAAGGACTGTCACTCCAGCAGCATTTCCCGTATGTAAGTAAGGGGAATGTTTATGCTGCTACAACAACAACAACGACAGACATGGCTATATCTACTTCTCCCATCATTCTAAAAACTCTTTTTACAAATTTCGATTATATTACGCTGTCACATACAAATGTTATGTGAACAAAATTATAACACTTTTGGGCACAAGTGCGCGGGTATAATGAGGCATTCAATGCCAATGCACTTTCGCTTGATATGCAAACACAGTACACAAACTTATATATTATTAGCTATTCAAAATATATTTAAATAGAAAAATAAATGAATTGCTGTTAAAAAAGTACATTACCGTTATAAACTTGCTGAAAATGTGCGATATCTTATCTCAACGTATGCACCACCAATTTATTAAATTTACTACGCTCCTAAAAATATTCATATAAATACACAATATTTCTATTTATGCGCAAATTTAAAGATGCAATTGAAAAGTTTGGCTACCACTGTAGTCAAAGTTAATAAATAGCTGAAGTATACCGCATTTGAAAGGAAACGAAGGGCCGAGAAAACTTAAAAGAGTTTAACTTCTATTTGTGGCAAAATTAATTTTTTGTCTTATTTTCTATCCATCCATAAACGGGTAAATCTTAAAGAATATGAAACTTCAAAAAAATAATAAATGCTAACCCTGAACAAACGATGTTTTATTAAGGAATAAGAGTGTGTTCGGCCCACTCACTAGTAGTCGCGTTCGATAACACAAAAATTTGTAATAGTTATTTCTAATTTTTGCAAGTAAGCGTTCGATAACGGCGAAGAAGTATCAATAGCATAAAAATTAAGAGAGAGAGAGCAAAGCGACAGAGTGTTGCAAGAGAGACGTTCATTTTATGCTGCAGAAATTCTACCCAGCAAAAATTATCTATCACGAAAATATAATCTGCAAGCATATGATTGCATTTTTGTAAGCAAATTTATTTTTTGTGGAAACAATAAAATGGAAAATTTAACAACCAACAACAAAAAATGTGAGTATATGAGCATATTTATGGTAATTCTTTTGGGCAAAACAAAATTGTTTAAACAATCTCAGCTGATATATCTCCGGTTTTTGCAAGTGATGGCAAATTTTCCATTACTTGCTTATATGCTTTGTGTGCTCTTTGGGAGAGAATTTTCGGTTACGTTCTTTATTGATGGCTGGTGATGACTAATTTTATTATCGTATACAACAACTCCTACATTGCGGTTGATTAGCTTTTTTTAAGGGGTTATATACAGTTAGAAGACCGAAAAAAGCGAATTTTCCAGAGTTCTTTCTGAGGAAACTTTTAAATTTATTGATCACATATGTACATATGTTATTTTTTAACTGTATTTTACGACTCAATATTCGTAAAAATATTTATATGGAATGGAGCTACATTGATTTCCGGCAGCTCCTCTCAAAAACGACGTTTTGCGGTGACCACTATGCCTCTGAACTGGATCCTCTGAAATTAAAAAAACCAAACAGATTTCGTTAAAGTAATGCTAAATCTAGTAATTAATCGAAGGAATAAGCAAAATAATTTTTTTTGACAAAATGGTGGTTTCTCAAAGAAATAAACATCAATTTTTGACCAAAATTCGGTCTTAAATTGTTTATAAAAAAATATATTTGTGGGAGAGAAAAAATCTTCTATTAATTACTAAAAATATATTTAAGAAGCTCTTGTTAAAATTTGAGACTAATCGGTTTAGCCGTTTTCGCTGTTGGTCACCGGCTTTGAAAACACCATTTTAAGAAAAACGCGTTTAAAGTTTGTAATTGTAATTTCAAGCACTCTGAAACGCCTTTTCAAATTTGCGTGTAATTTCGAAAATATTAAGCGGAACGATATTAGATTTTCTGTGTGTATTCTTAAATATATGTACGAGTACATTAAGAAAATAAAATAAAAAAATCGATTTTTGGAAAATTCTAACTGTATGTAACCCCTTAATTTTTATTTATTTATTTACATTTTTATAACTTTTTTATACCTATGTAATTTTTTATTTATTTAAATTTTTATAAATTTTTTTCTTATAATTTATTTTATTTATTTATTTATTACAAACATATAAATATATAATATAAATAAATAAAAAATACATACCAATCTTTGTTTGCAATTAGTAACGAATAAACTACCCCGTAGTACAATACAATTTTGGTAACATTAAAACAGTTTTGTGAGGAGCTAACCGCTTCCTTAAGTTAACAGCCTCATGCCCGATCAAGTGGTTTAAAACGGTGGAGTCGTCGGCTTAGGCCTGAATTGTTGAGGAGTTTGCTAACATACTCATTCGCGCGCCTTTGAAGTCTGAGAGAGTGGGCTTGTTTTTTAATTTCTTCAGGGACCGTAAGGATCTTGGGGTCACCATGAATATCCTTATTGCGAATGAGCCAAGGTTAGTTGAGAACGGCTTTATTCTGTAGTCGTTGAGGTATATTTATATTACTCATACTTTGACTGTCGCAACCCCGTAATTGCGCGCCATAGGGCCACACAGGTTTTATAATTTCTTTATATAGAGCTATTTTGTCATATATGGACAGCTTTGTTCTTCGTCCAACTAGCCATTTCATTTTTATAATCATCAGGAGGATTTCATGTCTGATAGAACGCGTATCCTTGGCATTGTTGCGGAATTTTTGTGGCAGAACGTGATGCCATCTCATAAAAACTAACACTGCCGCAATTAGTACAGTTCGCACACTTTCTAAAATATACAAAATGTGCATTCACCTCAGCCGACTCTGCATAGATTGAATGAATGACCTAGCTTCAGCAAAAGGAGTTCGTAAGAACCAAGATCTTATTCAGTTAATTGCCTTGCCCCGCTAAAGTGGCCAGAGTCAAACATATTTTGCAGCTCCATTTAAATAACCCCAGCTAAATTGTCAGTGTTATTTATTAAGCTCAAATTTTATTGTACGCATAATTTATTTCTAGGCTTAGTTTTTGATATCAACACAGTTTTCTCATTTCGCCGCTAATTAATTTTTTTTTTGAATTTTAATTAAAATGGCGGTATGAAAATCCACAAAATGTCAAGGTATTCCACCGTTTGTGAGATCAAACTGAATTTTAACGTAAAACTGTACTATACGGACTACCGTTATTATAACAGCTTCTAGTTTTTTTATGATTTCTATTATTTTAATTAATTATTATTTTATTATATTTTTTAAATTGTGTTGAATCATTTTTGTTTTGAATCGATTTTTTTATATTTATTTTAGTGTATTCGTTTTCATTTGTTGGTTAAATTTTGTGATTTTGCGTATGTTTTTATGTTGTCTTGGAAGTATATTAATTTCAGCGGAATTTTCTTGTTATTAATTTTTTTAAATTATTATTTTTTATTTTGTTGCAGTTTCCTTAGACAGATACAGGCTTGTATGTATATGTAGTTGACAAGTCTACGCGAACTTCTATCTTGGAGCCATTTTTTATTGCCAATTTAATTTTAAATATAAATAAAAAATAAAAAAAAAAATAATTGGCGCGTACACTTCTGTTAGGTGTTTGGCCGAGCTCCTCCTCCTATATGTGGTGTGCGTCTTGATGTTGTTCCACAAATGGAGGGACCTACAGTTTCAAGCCGACTCCGAACGGCAGATATTTTTATGAGGAGCTTTTTCATGGCAGAAATACACTCGGAGGTTTGCCATTGCCTGCCGAGGGGCGACCGCTATTAGAAAAATGTTTTTATTAATTTTGCTTTCACCGAGATTCGAACCAACGACCTCTCTGTGAATTCCGAATGGTAATCACGCACCAACCCATTCGGCTACGGCGGTTTTATTTATTTTTTATTATTAGATTTTAATTACTTACAAAAATTACTTTGCAGTATTAATGGACTTGGGTGTGCCGATTTTTAAACAACAGTAGACTAGGGAACAAACTTTACAGAACCGATCCAGATTTACATTCGACCAGCGATGGTCACTCCAACAACAACATCATAAGGGCGCGCTGTGTTTTGTGCTGATTTAAGGGGTTAAGGGTAGTCAGAATTTTCAAAACATTGGATTTTTTTTTGCATTTTCTTAAAGTTGAATATCTTAAAAATATTGTGTGAAAATTTGAAGTGCATCCGACAAATACTTTTCGAGTTATTCAACATTTAACAAAGGGCGCTTGGGCGCTCCGGAGCTTTCGTATGCTGAAAAAATAAATGCTGCACGTATGAAAGTGGCAGATAAGCGCGCTAACGATAACCCTCGAGAAGGTTGAATGCTATGTAGGCAATAGCAAATCGATATTTTGGAAGCTGCTATGACGGCTGAAGAGCTATTTTATGGTCCAAGACCCCTGAAGTAATTAAATAATTCTTGTAACTCTACATAAATCGATAGCAAAACTGTAAATGCGTTTTTCTCAAAACTATGTTTTTTGAACTGGTGATCACTGTAACTTAAAAACCGCTTGGTAGATTCCAATAAAATTTATTTTGCTTTTGAAAAACATAAAAAACTCGTGCCTTTTTCAAAAATTTCGATTTTTTTTAATTCTTGTCCGATTTATTTTAGATGAATCTCCGGACTTGTGATGATCACCGCAAGGGACTTCTGGAGAAACGGGCTTCACACAAACAGCGATAACTTTTACAATTATTATTTTTTTTTTGAAATTTTGCTAAAGTCAAGTCGAAACATGATGTATTAATGCTATGTTTTTATTTTTGTAAAATAAAGCAACTGACAAGCAAAAAAAATTATGGAAAATCCTCATTTTTCGCGCCTCTGACTACCCCTTACTTTAGTTTAGATTTCTTCAAGCCTGGGATAGCATATCTCGGTTTTGACAGCTAAAAAACATTCCTCATAAATCGAATAAACGACTAGTTTTTTATATTCACACTGATTTTATTGAATTCTCATATAGAATCACATCCTTCGCACATTAAGTTTCCTGTGCATCAGCACGTTTTATTCATTTATAGTTTCAATTTAATTGTAATTGGCCAAAATGTTAAATATTTAGGTATATTCCTTTTTTTGCTATACTGTTTCACTTTAATAGTTGAACATAAAATGACATTTACATTAATAATAGAGTTATAGTATATTAGAAGCTCATACCATAGTATTTGTGTAAGTAATGCAGTTGAGTTGTAATGTTACAAAATTAGTAATAAATCCTATTTAATTTTTTTATTTCATTATTTCAAGCTCCACTGCAGCACTTCCACAAGCTTCGCATCTTAAATGCTTACATACATATGTATACGAGTATACGTGTGTATAAAACTGCCAACTGTTCTAGAAATGCGTTGACTACATCAAAATAATTACTTTTCAGCTGTGACAATTATGAAAATAAGAAAACATGCAGCTTGATCATTAGTTATTGACTTTAAGTATAAAACATATGATATCATAACTCAGCAGCTTAACACAGTAATTCAGTTATATTACGAAAACGAGTCAACGTAAAAAAAAAAATGTTATGTGCATTACACCGCCTTGTACCGTCTATTTGAAATCTGTTTTAGCTTGCGACGTAAATATCTCCACTTTTGCATATAACAAAATCAAAAAGAAATGCAAATCTAATAGATAGGAGAGAAAACAAATATGTGGGCACGGTCTGATATATGATTATGTCATGGTGCCGAAAACAGGATTGTGACGACAAATGCCGGGACCATATTCCTCATAGGCAGCCTTTGTGTGGCACACTTGATAAAACTCAGGCTGAAAGCACAAACAAGATTAATGAGCATAAAACATTTACATGAAAATTGAGAAATAAATGAAAGTACCGTAGATGCCAACATGCTACCTCCAAACCACACTGCATATCGCTGCATATGATGTGTAATGACTTGTACATCGATTGGTTTTGGCTGCGAATGCATGATATTGAATTAAAATACTACATTGACGACTATTTCAACACAATTTATACCTTGATGCGACCCTCTGATAAATTTTCGCTAATTCGTAGACGCGTATCAACTGATCGCTTGATATCACGCTGCAAACGACGACCAAAATCTTTGAACATAGTCGAACCACCACTCAAAACGATATTATTATATAGAGGTCGTCGCACATCAATCGGGCAATTTTGTATGACGTTGTCTACGATCTCCGATAGTGGAATGGTAAAATCAGGATTTGAAAATTCGGGATGGAAGAAAATCTCAGGTCCTAAAAGAAAATAAATGTGTACACAAATTTCATATTAATCCATGAGCTTTTCATTGGCACATTTTTTACTTGCCTAAGAAACGTTCGTAGCCCACATCCACACTGAATGGTTGCTTGGTCACTGCGTTAGTTCCAGTGTAGTTACGTATCCATTTGCCAGGTTCCGTATCGTATTTGGCAAATTCTTTGGCGATGTCTGGACAAATATAACAGTGTTTTTCTTTGATTGCTTTGGCAGTCTCTAAACTTTGCTCAGGCGGTATGCCAACTTCACGTTCGCGCAACAAACTCTGTATGAATGAGGTGATATTGCGGCCAGCAATTGGAATATGTTTGATGCAAGACCCAATAACATAGCCTTCGGCCTGAAATAATTGTTTTAATTATTATTATTTGTAGGGGACATATACAATATAACCCTATCTTAATTAGCACACTGGCGACGAGGGCCTTCGGTGCTATTGTTTTTAATTATATTTTAAGACTTTTTATCGAATAAGACATTGAAATAATACTTAAGGGGTTAAAACAGTTAGAATTTTCAAAAAATCGATTTTTTTATTTTATTGTCGTAATGTACACATATTTTTACGAATACGCACAGTAAATTTAATATCGTTTACACACAAATTTGAAAAGGCGTTTCAGAGTGCTTTTCAAACTTGAAACGCGTTTTTCTCGAACGGGGTTTTCAAAGTCGGTAAGCAACATTACTCGAAAACGGCTAAACCGGTTAGTCTCAAATTTTAACAAGAGCTTCTTAAATATATTTTTTTTAGCAATTACTCGAAGATAAATATTTGTTTTGTTATAAGCAATTTAGGGCCGAAATTTCGGTCAAAAATAGATGTTTTTTGAGAAGCCGTTATTTTGACAAAAAAATTTATTTTGCTTATTCCTTTGATTAATTACCAGATTTAGCCTTACTTTAACGAAATCTATTTGGTTTTTTAATTTCAGAGGATCCAGTTCAGATATAGTGGTTACCGCAAAACGTCTTTTTTGAGAGGAGCTCCCGGAGATCAGTTGTAGCTCCTTTCCAAATGAATACAAAATACAAATACTAAGTCTTAAAATACAGTTAAAAGATAACATAATACGTATATAAATTTTTGGATAAAAAATTTAAAAATTTTCTCAGAAAAAATTCTGAAAAATTCCCTTATAATACCATATAACCCCTTAAACTACTTCACTTAATACAAACAAATTGGTTTTCCATAAATATTTGCAATTACTAGTTTACTTCAATTAATTTAATGAACAAAATTTGTATTCGACGCTGTACCCAATCGCCCTTTATTTCGATAAGATAAGAAAAAACTAACAAAGCTTCAGAACATTTTTAAATACATACCACGGGAATAACGTGTGTTACACCATCGCCGCTATCTACAACAATGCCAGTAAGTGTGCGTCCTTCCACAGGCCTGGCAGCCCAGCTGGCGGCCAATGCAAGTACAGCCTGAAACAACGTACAATTATATATTAGTTTTCATATACTTTTTTTTAATTCAATGGCGCACCTGCACTGCAATGTAGAGACCAGGAACATTAAATGTTTCAAACATAATCTCAGCGGTATATTCGCGATTTTCTGGTGTATTTAGTGGGGGCTCGGTTAGCAAAAAGTGGTGATCTTCTGGTTCGGCGCGCAAATATTTAAAAATACATTGCTCCAGAAATCGTTCCATCAAATCCCAGTCTTCCACTAGACCATGACGCACTGGGTACTAAAACAATATTCGAAGTTGTTAAATCAAGTCTGTTTTTTCTTGCATTCTTTAATGTTATCTCGAATTGTGCTATTAGTCATCATTAGTCACTGTCTTAACTTATACTGCTTTTGTTTAATACTTGCCTTCACCGAGTATCCGGTGGCATCGAATGCTTCATCGCCAATATAGAAATCCAAATCTTCGACGCCTTTTGTTATTCGCCGCGTATTCGTATCTCCCACGCGTGCCGTCTCCTTAATCGCAATTGCCGATGGAATGATGAATTGCGGTTCTTTGTTACCTGCATACCCCAACTTCGTATAGCTGGAAATGTAATGTAAAATATTAATTATCAATCAACTATTTTTCTTTAACAGAACTTTTTCGGTCGAATT
>JAYXIM010021272.1:0-24477 GCA_037575425.1 Anastrepha fraterculus | reverse complement strand
TGTTAGTAAGTGATATATTTTTAAAACAATCTAGTGAGTACTTTTGCAACCTGCAGATATTTGAAAGGCATCGGGCTCAGATTGTCAAAATGTCCATCTTTCAAGCTCATTACTCCATCTATGATATCCCGATTTAAGCGGTAAGTCCGGATGTACTCCATATCGTGGTCCTGAACGTACCAAGCAAGATCTTGCTCATAAGCACATCCTTCTGAAAGCGAAATGTTTTTCCTATATATTTTACTTTACCTCCACTTTTACTCTAATTTTCTAGAGTTAGCAACCCACTGTTTTGCAAAGGAGCCGATTTATCAAGAGGAAACGAGAAAGCTGCTTACTGAGCAAACCTTTTATTATTGAATCATCTTCTTCATCTAACAGCGATGATGAAATGGAACAAATTATTGTGAACAAAATTAAATTATGTGATTCCAAAGCTCGGTGTTTTGCATTTTATTTGCTTTATTTTATTTTTATTTAATACGAGGTAGCTCAAGTGAAAATTTTTTAATTTTTGTGATTTTTCCTGCCAACGAACAGCTGAGTCATAAAACTTGCAAATTGTTACTGGTTTTGTGTTGATGTACTTCTTGAAATATTTGAGGGAGAATTCTCGGAATTTAAGTTACTCGATAATTTTTACATGAACAAACCTAATGTATCCAGTAAAAACTTGCAAATTCTCCTCAAAATGAAATGTCATTTCGCTCTCTAATTTTCCCCTACTTTTCAAATTTTTTCGATATATTTGGTTGTAGTTTGGTGGTTTAAAACAATTATTACAAACTATTTATTTGCTTCATGAACAGACCTAATGCCTTTATGTCTTTGCGTCCTATAGGAAAATATTGTTGGCGTGAATGAAATCTACAAGAAACTCGGTGCCATGGTGTACGAACAAGGTCTTACTGTTGATTCGATTGAATCGTCTGTGGAGCAAACAAGTGTGTTCGTGTCGCAGGGCGCTGATAATCTGCGTAAAGCCAGTTCATACAAAGTAAGTTAGTTTTTTACTTGTAAAATTTATGAACTTTCATTTGCCTAATCGGTCACCAATTCTTTTGTCTCTTTCAAATTTAGAATAAACTGCGCAAGAAGAAGCTGTTTTTGGTTGGCGTTCTCTCTGTAGTATTATTTATTATTATCATGATTCTCGTATTCGAGTTCAAGCAATAATTGCGATTGCATGCAGAAGAAAGTAGTTTTTAGCTCGCAATGTTTTCTTTCGCATTCACACATACTCGTATGCTGCTGTTGCAAAGTTGTAATTGAAGTTTGTTGCGTGCCTCAACGGAAATGTTGAAAGGTATATTGAATTGTTCAGGTGATATTTGAAAGCAAACACTTTTTAGGAAGTATAAAAAACTAAAACGAATACGACCACTTACAAAAACCCAATAAGTGATGAAATACCATGTCCATTGTCAGTTCGCAATTTGTACAATATGAATAGTATAGGTTTTCCAGTTTTGAAAATGGTTTGGGTTTCTTAATTTGTCTTCTGTAAACTTGTAAAGCGACGATTTCGTGAAATTAAGACCAAAAATGAAAGAAAAATATGTGAAATGTACATTCTGATTTATAAAATTACTTTGTGGTGAAAGATATTTATTAACATATGCTGTATTGTATTATTTAACCTTAATATAAATTTATACCTGTATGCAAAAATATGTATTTATTTAATCTATATATATAGCACTCAATTATAAAGGTAAATTTGTATGAGCGACGCAAATATATGGAATTATAGTATGTAATTGTAAAGAAAAACAAAGAAAATGCGTTTTGTGGTAAATGCTGAACCCTTTTACTATTACTGCACTACACTGTGCTACATTACTCATTATTCGCATAAAATTGTATTAAAATTTAGGCACGCGTATGCTATTCATATTATGTATTTCTCTAAGTTTTGTTGCGTGACTTTTCTATTCACTTTTGTTTCTAATTAACAGTAAATTAGTGCTTGTATTGTGAGGCAAAAATTGTATAGCTTTGATTTGGGAAAAGATTTCAAAATCGTTTATAAACACAAAAACCTACAAAGAACGATTAATGTAAAATGTAAGAACCAAGTAAAAGACATAATCTGGAAATTAATAAACAAAATATATGAAAGCACTGAGTAAACTTCTTCTATTTATTTTAATTGAGTTTAAAAAGCTTTTGTTAGTTCGTGTTTTCCAAAAAAGCTTCGGATACAATGGTAATATTGTAACGAAATCGCCAGAGGAAGGCGGCACTGTAGTCTCAACAAGTAGATGTGAAATTATTTACACCTGTTGAAAATAAATTTTTAAAAACCAATACAAATATTTTTTGAAATTGTAAGCAAATGAAAAAAGGAATATTTTCTGATATAGAGAATTTTTCTTGAGAATCATTACTTGAATAAATTTCGTAACAATTGGTGACAGTGGAGCAAGGCGAATGTATTTAAGGTGGTATCCAAGGCGAATTGAGTACTGAAGGTGGCGCCATTAAAAAACAGTTACTTACTTTGACGTCAGCTCCCTTCGCAATACAAAACAAAAGAAACAAAAGTAGAAGAACTTACATGCTTGTGAAAATTCAGTGAATGGCTTTGTAGTATTGTGATTTGTGAGATTAAAATTAAACAAACTAAAGCAAACGAAATGCCTAGTGTTAAATCATTCCCATTGCAGCCGGTTCTACGTTACCGGAATGACTTGGGTTTTTCCTGTCTAGTGTACCGTATCCCTAGTGTTAAATTGTTAAAGCATAAATGAATATAAAATCTCCAAATGCAGTTTTTTTGCGTTTTTATGCGGAAGACGCCATAGCAAGAAAGCGTGTGTGTGTGCGTATAGTATCTGTGTTTGTTTGTTTCCATTGATTTCGTCTACTCTTCTTCTTCACAAACAAGTAATTCCCCTGTCTTTTGTTTGTTTATTGATAGACTCTTACGACACGGCGAATTCGGAAGGCGCAATGTTCTCTATCATTCTTGGGTGGTATCGGTAAATCAGCTGATTTGGTTTTTTTCTTTCGCAGTTGTTATGTGGCTGTCAACCCAGAAGGAAACAAGGCGAATAGTTTATTTTTTTTCTACTTTGCCAATACTTTACTTTGACAATCAAACGTACAAAATATAGTTGTTGTTCTAGTGCCACCACCATTAATAAATGTGCCTTGCAGTGGAGGGATTGCGCAACTTTCAAGAAGATTTAAAAAATAAAAGTATAAGCAGTTTAAAAGAAATTAAAAATGATGCAGCTGAAACAGCTGAAGATCGATCAAGTAAGAAGGAGCTTTCTACCATGGGCCCAAAGACGGAACTATAGCAGCGAAGAGTGGCATTAATTTAGAATGCTTTATGCATTTCCACGGCAGCCGTCGTAGCCGAAGGGGTGGTGCGTGACTACCATTCGGGATTCACAGAGAGAATGTAGGTTCGAATCTTGGTGAAACACCAAAATTAAGAAAAACATTTTTCTAATAGCGGTCGGCCCTCGACAGGCAATGACAAACCTTCGAGTGTATTTCTGCCATGAAAAAGTTCCTCATAAAAATATCTGCCGTTCGGAGTCGGCTTGAAACTGTAGGTCCCTCCATTTGTGGAAAAACATCAAGACGCGCACCACAAATAGGAGGAGGAGCTCGGCCAAACACCCAAAGTGGGTGTACGCGCTAATTATTGTATATATATAAAGGGTTTTTAATAAGAGGTGCTATTTTGTAATATAAATGATCGGATGTTTATTTATTTATAAAGCGGAAGGTATGTCGTTAATAGTGGAAAATGACTTCAGGCCAATGACCACCACGACCACGCTTACAGGACAATATCCTTTTCATGAAATTTTCCATAACCTAAATGCAAAGTGGCTGCCCTATGTCCTCGATAGCCTCACGAATTCCATCTTTGAGGTCTTGAATCGACCCTGGGCTGTTGGCGTAGACCTTCTCTTTCACCTGGTCCCAAAGAAAAAAGTCACAAGGTGTTAAATCGCAAGATCTCGGTGGCCAATTGTGAGAGATAACACGGTCCGGAAACTTTTCCCGTAAAAGATCAATGGTTTCGTTGCTTGTGTAGCACGTAGCGCCGTCTTGTTGAAAATAAACGTTGTCCAGATCAATACCATCCAATTCCGGCCATAAAAAATCGTTAATAATCTCTCGATAGCGATAGATAACAAGTGTTATTGGAAAACCCTTTATATATATGCATTTCCATGGGAGCCGGTTCTACGCACGGGAATGATTCCGGTATTTTCCCGACCAATGCCTGTCGTCCAAGTAAACTAACCCTGTCTAGTGCGCTGAACCTTACCCCTTGATTAACGTCATTGGAGCAGCTACATGTACCAAGACATGGGCTGACATTTCAAATACATAACTGTACTCATGAAATCGAAATTGGAAATAGAGCAAAATGCTGCTAGTATTGAACCGATATTTTACATGGAACCCGATTTTTAAAAGGATCGGTACCAAAGTACTCGATTTTGAAAATTAATTGATATTTTCCATCATAAGTATTTAGAGCCGGCCTCCATAGCCGAATGGGTTTATGCGTGAGTAAACGTTTTGGAGTTCGAAGGTTCGAGTCTTCGTGGACGGAACAGCAAAATGACAGTTTTTTCTAATAGTAGTCGCCCCACGGTAGGCAATGGCTAACCCCCGAGTGTATTTCTGCCACGAAAAAGCTCCTCATAAAAACCATTTTGTGACCGCTTCCAATCGGCATTCATCGCTGAGGATGAAAAAAGTGGTAATATTCATATCTTCTTACTGCCATTTTACAAAGGGAAAAAATGTTTTTTCTTTACTAACTTTTTCCAACATTCCGCGTCGAAGTCTCTGCGAAGTTGTGCCCAAAGTTCCGCCGATTTCGCATACACGGTGTCAGTTTTGGCTTTTTTGCTGGTCGTTTGCAAAAAAGCCCCATTTCGTATAAGCGTCTTCGCAACGTTCTTTCCGAAATGTTTACTCCAGATTCCTGAACCTCTCTTAAAATCATCCGACTTGAAGCATTTCTGTTCCAGAGAACTGTTTGGACGATTTTGCGATCCTGTCTGGTTGAGGTGATGCGTTATCGGCGACAATTTTGGCGATTGTTTGAAATTGCCGCTAAAACGGTGTTGGTATTTTTCCACTTTTTGGCAACATTTACCACAGACGCCTTGGATATTCTAACGGTTCTTGCTATGTCTGCATAGCTCAGGATCTTGGCTTTCAAAAGAACTGCAATTTGTTGCTTTTGTCCCGATGTCAAATCCGACTTTCGGCCCATTTTCTAAAAAAACTGGTTAAATTAAAAAAAGGATAATCACGTGACAAATTCAAAAGATATGTATATTTTGTACTTATTATTGTTATATTTTATATATATGAATACTCACTATTCAATTCTTTCACTTTTCAGACGATCTCAATTAGTTTTTTATGCTCTTCACACAAGATCAAATTAATTTGCACTGGCACTTGCACACTTAACTTTTCATTTATAAGCAAAAAAACTGACCCTTTTCTAATCGTAGCAGGCCAATTGACCGGAAATTCTTAAAAACATCTAAGAACAGGGTAAAAACCCCTTAATACCCTTTTTTATTTGGAAAAGCCCAAATTAGATTGAAAATTTTACCTGCTATTTGAAGTTTTCAGAAAAAATGCCATCGGTCATAATTCAATGGCCAGGTACTGTAAGTAGGTACATAAAGCATCCAAAAGCATTAATAATTCCTTGTACGACAAGATGTTAGCGCATGCCTGGTTTATTCGATGGATTTCTAAGCGAAACAAGGATTTTGGTAAACACCGGCTTGGTTGGATCCACCCAATATTGTTTATTTAATATTCAGTTGAAAAATCATTGTGTGCACTGATATTTAATCAACTTAAGTCCTTCACGTGACTAGTTAACCCAATCGCTGAATATTTCAGGTGTGGCATGCAAGAGCCCTGTTTTCTTCAAAATGATGAAGTGCGAACGCTACGCTTGTACTTAGCCATGTCAGTCAAGTGCAACGTTATTACCGGCAATTTGGTTGGCATCCGCAATGGCATCTTATTTAACTAAAAATTTAAGCCGAATCACGTTTCTCTTCCCAATATAGCGATCGGTATATGTAACTTGGGTCATACCCTTTCAAAAAAAAAAAACCAAAAAAAAAATGCCCACCTTCATTTGGTGATCAGACTACTTAATACTTGTTGTTGCTGCGCGTAATGACCGCATTGAATAATTTAGTAAATTTGTGCCAATTCATGCGCATTGATAGCACGAATACGTTAATTGTCAGTGGGACACAAGTCATCAACATGTCATTGCAACTGCGTCACTGCCAACGCCACCAGCACGACACGACAGCGCTTTGCCACGCAACAGCCAGTCAAGCGTTTTTGGACCACTGACTGCACGTTGCTTTTTCATTCATTCATGCAACCCAACCACGCAAGTACCACAGCGAGTGGTTCGTGTAAACCTTGCATCAGTATGAGTATCACTGTCAGTGTCAATGACGATGACGATGACGATGACTAAGCCGCATAAGATGGTTCGATAGGCTTGGAGACGACGATCGTTTGCAGTCATTTGTGGACTTAAATGCACTTGTTGGCATCAAGTGGATTCAATTCTGCACTTCACCGAGCCCATGGCTTAGTCCCCTTTGGGGACACCCGCACATACTTATGAGTATTATTGTGCACCTTTGTGCGTTTGTTCGTACATTTGCATGCGGTTGTGTGTATGCTGGCATTACTTTGATATTTTCGTATTGTGTCAATATATGTGTAGGTATACCATATTTGTTGATATTTATTTGGTGTTTATTTCGTTCTTAGGAGATAATAGGGAGTTCATCATTTTCCGCTGCGTCATCATCCACCTCCAACGATCGTGTCATTGTTCGTCTAGCTCGATCTTGTGTGGTATTGAATGAAAAGGCGTTGAATTGTTGGCTCTTGGCTGCCAAGCAACTGAATGAAATTCTCCTGCCACTTGTCAGCGCTATCTGTTGCCCCATTAATGCACTAACACATAAGTACATATGTAGAAGTATGCGTGGACATACATATGAGCGTGGGCATATAAATGTGGGCTTTATTTAGGCTTTAAAGGGCGAACAAAATCTTTATGTTCAAATATTTCAAGTGTTTTCGTTCGCCTCGTATTTTGACAGTTTCACCTTTCATTTAGCTGCAGTTACACCAAAAGTGTTGCTAATTAGTTTCCATTGTTTCAATTAATTGTTGGGATATGAAATATGCAGCTGTTTTTAGCGTTTCATGAAGAGTTTGGCTCCTCAAGACATTGATCTAGAAAGACTTGCAATAACCTCGTCAATACCTGAGTATCTTACACAATATATACAAATAATTGGCGCCTACACCCTTGCTGGGTGTTTGGCCGCGCTCCTCCTCCTATTTGTGGTGTGTGTCTTGATGTTGTTCCACAAATGGGGGGACCTACGGTTTCAAGCCGACTCCGAACGGCAGATATTTTTTATGAGGAAGTTTTTCATGGCAGAAATACACTCGGATGTGCCATTGCTTGCCGAGAGGCGACCGTTGTTAGAAAAAACTTTTTCTTCATTTTGGTTTTTCACCGATATTCGAACCTACGTTTTCTCTGAATTCCGAATGGTAGTCACGCAACAACCCATTCGACTACGGCGGCCGCCGCTTACACAATATAGTAGGAAAATCTCTTCCAATTCAATTTTCATTAAGCGATCTTAATACGGATATATGCGAACTAGCGTGCTTAATAATTTTCACTAGAGCCAAGATCTGCAAAACTATATTTTTCCGGAAGTGACGCCAGTTTGCCAGGGTACATATTCTTCCGAAGTATAAAAGTTCGCTCGCATAGTTCAATGGCCATCAAATTTTACTGGATCAGAAAGGTTAAGTTTTAGAAGGCATGAAGAATATCCTAATTTTTCGGAAGATATGAGCAAGAAGCAGCAGGATTTATGTGGTACAGCGAGCAAGCGAAAAGAGAGTTCCTGCTCTATTCTCTTCATTGGTTGCAGGAGGATTTTTTTATAGAACTTATTGATATCCGGAACCCTGGATATTTACTTTATTAGAGAAAATGTAAAATCAATGCTACAAGGTGAAGTCTAAAATAAACAAGACTTAGCTAAAATAGAAACGACAGGAACTTTTTCTGATAACTTCGAGTTTATTTATTCAAAATAGTCGGCGATACACTATTTTGCGCGATCTAAAAGCTTTTCGAAAGAGTGTGTCAGGTCTCTGACCGGAATGTCCTTCAGGATGTCCGTACATACCTTTTGGTTGGCCTCTACGGACGCAAAACGTTTTCTTTTCATGGCCAAATGCAATTTTCCGAATAGGTTGAAGTTACAGGGGGCCATATCAGGCGAATACGGTGAGTGATGGTTAAGATGCGATTTCTAGCCAAAAACTCAGTTACAAGAGTGGATCGATTAGATGGTGCATTATCATGCAATAAGCGCCAGCTTCCTCCTTCGTGGTATTCAGGGAGTTCGACGAAGGCGATGCAACAAACGTTTCAAAACGCCAAGATAGGAAATTGCATTGACGGTTTGGCAGGTTGACACGAACTCCTTGTGGGCAACTCCCTTGGAATCGTAAAAACAAATGAGCATCGACTTGATTTTTGACTTCTCCAAAAGCGATTTTTTGGGTGGTGGCTCGTCTGGGGCACTTTGACGCTTAGTTTCAGCTTCATGTTGGAAACACCACGTTTCATCACCAGTTAGTGCGGAGTCACACTGTGCGTTTTCACCGGAGCGGTTGAAACGCATGCGTTTTCACCGCACCGGATCGACATGTCACACTGTACGGTCAGTCAGCGTTTTGAGAAAAAAATAATTGCAATTTCGCTATTGGAAGCGGAAGGATTATTGAGAGAGCCAGTGAATCGCCAACACTGGGTCCATCCATTCTTTTCTCATCGTGAATCAACTGAGAAATTTCGACGGTTTTTCGAAAATATTCGCCAACTTCTATCCACGCTTTTTCTCTTGCATTCTTATCACTATATTCTTTTGCACTTTTATCCCAAAGGGCCGGCTTTTCTTGAATGCAAGTTATAAATTTATCCGTATCGAACATGATTGCAAAACGCTGCGTTTGAACTGCACAGTGTGACGGTATTCGTAAGAATACTTGTGTCGTCGATGTCTTCCGGTCTTGCGGTCGAGCCGCATCGCCGCAGCAAGTTGCGGCAACCGTCCGGTAGGTGCGGCGACAACGCATAGTGTGACAACTATCATACAAACGCGTTCGTCATTGCCATCCTTGTAAAGGAAGTTTCGTCTTTCTTAGCGTCTTTAATGAGGTTTTTCGAATATTGAATTCTAGCAATTTTTGGTCCTCAGTTAACTTGTGTGGAATGAAACGTGCACGGACCTTTCGTAAGCCCAAATGATCAGTTAAAATGTGATAAATCGATGTTTTGGACTTACTCAACTCCAATTCCATGAATTTCAAAGATGATTTCGGTTCATTTTTGATAAATTTACGAACAATTTCGATGGAGTTTCCGGTGATTAGTGATTTTGGGTGGCCCGTATATTCATTGTCATTTATGTCCTCACAACCATCTCTGAAACGTGTAAACTATACATGAATTCTGGCACGAGATAGATAATCATCGCCATAAACTTTTTTCATCAATTCAAATGTTTCGGTAAAAATTTTACCGATTTTAAAACAAAATTTAATATTAGCTCTTTGTTCGAAACTCATTTTTGTACCGATGACACAAACATACTGACACTTTAGACGCAATAATTTCGCTTCCACTGAACCGCGTCGCTTTCACTGGAAGTCAGCTAGGGATGTAACTTCTAACGCACTAACTCATTAAAAAGATGGCGCCATCAAAAACATTTTTATGACGCAAGTCTTGTGTATTTTGGACTTCACCTAGTACTATCGGTACTTTCGACGCTTATCACTTCACTGACTTTATAGGGACTTTTTAGACTTTCTATTAAGTTTAAAATATTGAAAAGATATTCTTTAGATTGTAAATGAATTTTTAAAACCAAAAAAAATGGAAATTGTGAAATTGCGGGAGAAGATGCCCCCCTTTAATTTCGTTCGAAGCTCAGATTTTATTTGAAATTTCACAAAAAAAAAAACGAATATGTTCGGGCCAATGAGAAAAGTAAATAAATCACCTGACCCAGTATTACGTCATTAATAAGGCGGTGTTCCTCTGGCATAACTCAACTTATTAATTATTAATGCTGTAGTTAGAAAATGACAAAAGCATCTTATAATGATTCTGATTTGGCTGTTTTAAAAACTATATAATTTTTTCTCCCATAAATATTCTAAAACCTGTAAATATTGCGCTTAGGAATGACAGGAAGCACGACACTAATCCATCAATTATAATTATTCAACACTAAGAAATCACTTGCATAGGCGCAACATGTACCAAATGACTTCATGGGCAAGTGATCATCACGATTTTAACCATAAATATTGACAAATGATCGACACAGGATTTTCGAAAACCTTGGCTATACCAAAATTTACATGCCACATGCATTATTTCATATTTACTTGTACAATCATCTGTACGTACATAATAAATTCATACGTATTTAGGTATGCGAGTATTATTTACCTCACCCAATTGCCTGCTTGCGTTAATCCCCTTAAGCATGACAAAGCGACACTTTGCCCACCATTAGACAGTCATAATGCCACCTACAGTAGCAGCGGTCACGTTGCGAAATGGACGTTCATCTGCACACCTTTGTGAAAAATTAAAATATGAATTCACACCTTAAAATTATATGAATTGACATTTAGAAAAAACAAAACAAAAAGAAATTGCACAGGTAACTGTCACTCTAACTAAGCAGTATTAGCAAATAAACAAATGTACGAGTATGCATGCACATACAGATGTCCTGCTGTCAGTTTGGACAGTACTTCATTTGTAAAGTCATTTTGTGTAAACAAATTTCCTATTTTCTTATTTTCATGGTCTAGGGATTTCACTGCAAAATATTCATATAATAAGAATGTGCATGCATGTAGGTGTGTAAACCAGTGCCTATTCCAATGAGTATGCATGTATGTGTGCATGGCTGTGAGGATCAACTGCGAACAGCAAACGATTTGTCAGAGCACAAACATGTGTTTTGACTTTGAGACAATTGGGAATTTTCCGAATTTTCAGTTTATTTGAATATCCGGTGTCTTGGATTTTCTGAGCTTAGTTTGGATTGACTTTCAACTTTCCAACTCTTTGGAATTTTTCATCTTATTTATATATCGGGTGTCTTTTTAGCTCCATAAGAACTACTATCGATATCGATAACTATGGGTTGACAGGTGTGAATGCAAAGTCTGTGGTCATTTCTGTTCAAAAAGGTTTGTCATCATGAAACGTTTAACGCCAGAGCAACCGTTTCTAAATTCTGGAAATTTACTTTGCGAAAAAAAAAATCTGCTCGCGAAGTTCATACAGCGAAGTGTTGAAGAAGACGTCGAAAGGTCGATTAGTCGTCAATATAAACTTGGTCTTTCGACCACGTGGAACATTTTACGTAAGGCTCGGCATACGTGCCAGCTCGTGCAAGAATTTAAGTCAAATGACCATCGTTTGATTCGCATTTTTGCTGATTGGGCTCATTTAGATTTATTACTCAGATTTTTTGTTTGTTTTTCATGTAACTCGTAGTCGCGGCAGACATATGCCGGTTATCATATTGAAAAAATAAATGCCATGAAATTATCTACTAGTTTATAATAAAAAAAAATTAATTTCAAAATATTCCTGTTTTGGATTATCATTTTAAGTTTTCAAGCTCTTAGAAAAACACCCTACATTTATTAAAATAAAATATATAGTATTTATAAATAAATATATAATAATATTAGGAACATATTTACTAAAACCAGCGTTAGCCACGTTGCCTGCTTAGTTATTCTCTTTATCACAAGAACAGTCAAATATCATTCGAATACTTAATAAAATATTAAAGGATCGCGGTAATTTGAGTTCTTTAAAAACTTAAAAATTTCGAAGCTAAAGTTTTATTAAATAACGAGACTAACGCTGTAAAACATTTTACTTTGGTTTCATTAAATTTGTTTCTTGTTATAAGCTTCAACAACCCTTATCTAAGCTTAAAATCGTTCCATGTTGGAAGTCTTCTTCCATCAGCTCTTTCACAATACATACCACTTCCCTTTTCATAGTTTTAACCGGCTCAAATCTTCTTTCTTTAAGTGCCTATTTCATCTTGGAAAATAGATGAAAGTCCCACGGGAAATACATACTTCGGTCAATAAGCAGGCGTATTGCCTTCGTGGAGATTTAGTTGGGAGTTCAAAAAAGAATTTTGTAGTTATTCACATTTTTTTCACGGAGTTCAACAAGTTGACTTTCAGGAATCTAGTGAAGAGGCCAGATGGAGCCGCAATACAATTTTTTCTATTTGTGTTTGTACCGGACGGATCTAACTACACGACGACGACAAATTTCAGTACATTCTTTTTCCAAGTAAATTTATTTATTTATGTAATTAGTCTATGAATTGGGGTGGAACGATTAACAGTACCCAGGACCAGCGGCTACCTAGCCTATTTCAAATCAAGGAATTCGTAGGAATCGAGTTCTACAAGAGTTAACCATGCTTTTCACAGAACCCTGCGGATAGAGACCCGGAGTGTGACGAATATACCCTTCCAGCTAATCCAGGGTGTTATATGCTTCCCTGCCCAATGGATTGCTTGCAGTCATCGATGTCTGAATGTATTGCGGCGGCATGGAGTTCTGCCATAGTCGACCGGTCCCCCTCCCCTTACTAATCCTTCTGGCCGCCGAAAGGTTTCATCAAAGTCAGTGACTATCAAACAAGATATGACTGCCACGGACCACTGCATGGGGAAAACGTGACGTCGCCGTCATCTTCTCCCGCTCTAAGCAAAGCTAAAGTCCTCGAGGGAACATCAAACCCTACTGAAGATGTGCACAAGACCTGCCCCTGTAACTCTAACTCAACACGGCCGACCAAGAGTGCTCAGTGGGCGAAAGTCAGCCGCCGAAGCGTGCTCGTTTATGCTCTGTCGGAGTTCCTTGTTGCTCCAAAACCCTTAAGACGGACATTCCTTTTTCTTCTTCCATGATAGTGGAGTGACTGAGCGCGATCCCGGAAAGCAATATCACACCTGATCAAAGGATCTCTTTGAAGTGGATCAAAGATGTTCTCAGCGCTAGTGACCGGCACAAAGTGTGAAATGGCGACGAGAAACACATTACCCATCTCAATACTCTTCAGCACTAAAGGAATCGACCTCTTAGAAGCATATGTCGCTGGGAAACTCCCAGAGTAGGTCAAAGAGACTCCGAACATTTTTTATGAGAACCGCAGAAAGCAGTTGAAAAATCAAAGCGTTATCCCTCGATTCCAGAATATTACGAATGAATTTATTGGCTTTTTTTCCTAGGAGGAAGCATCGAAAGCCTAAGCCCGTCAGTGTGGGACTTTAACCCGAACTAAACCTCCTACCGTCAAAGTACCGACTCCCCCGGTACAACCGTTAAATATTCGTCGGGAGGTGGTTTGAGCACTAAACTCAACGTCCGTTATTGTCCTGATGCAATAAGTCGAAAGTAGCATCTGTTTGTTACCACTCACTGTTTAGGTCATTTGATGAGAGAGCCTCCCCTGTCATAACAGTACTCCTCCACCCACCATGTCTCTGTCCATATCATAGAAAGGTAAGTTTCTATGTCCGGTATCATCAGTTTACCTGTATCCAAATAAATTTATCTAGAAAATGAACCTACGGCACAACCGTAAGTTACTACATCTACCACTACAGGAAAAGTGTGGACTATTATACAACAGAATTTCAGCTATTTAGTGCTATGCTTTCGCTTTTTCGCCTTAGTACGAACGCTGACTATTTTTTTAATACAACCCCATACTTCTTTAGATTGTAGTATGTGTGGAACAACATTGTCCGGTGTTATTGGTTCTGCTATATGGTTTTTCAAAAACTCTCGTTCTTTACTTTATCTTTGGCAGTGCAAGAAAATATATATTGAATTTGATGACTTTTGGATGGTATTTGTTTTGCACTTGGTAAAACACTCACACACAATGATTACACTGTACGATGGTAGGTTATCATGGTGCAAAATCTACGAACTCTTTTCTCACAACTCCTTTTTCTTTGTAAATTGCTTCACGCTTTGATCTTGTAGCAAAAATTCGTTGTGTACGATATCATTGTAATCCATAAAAACCGTGAGCATCGCTTTCTTTTTTGCTTGAAAATGACGGGTGTTTTTGGTCTTGTTTCATTCGGAGCTCTTCACTCATTTGCGTGATATCTGGATTGCTTGCCGTACTCATAAATCCACGTCTCGTATCCAGTAATGATACGTTTGATGAATGTTAGGTCGGATTCAGGCTTAGAAATTATGGCTTCGGCGATATCAACCCGGTACCTTTTTTGCATAAAATTTAGTTCCCTTGGGATCAACGACCAACTTTTCTTTTCACTTTATTGATATTTTCGCATGTTGACGGCCTGCCACTACGTTCGTCATCCTCTTCTGAATTGTTCATGCCACTCGTAAACGGCTGTCTTCTTTAGAGTATCATTACCAAAACAGTTCCCCAACATTTCTAAGGCTCTCGCACCATTGAATCCATTTTTAACGTAAAATTTTATGCAAACTCGTTGTTGCGAATTCAAATTCGTTTTTAAAATTGTAAATCGAAAACACGTGCGAAGGTAGGTTTACACAAGACGGCGTAAGTTTGACAAATGTCAAGCACCGGGATAAAATTTTGGTGGAAATCTTAATCACAGATGCGGCAACCTAACAAAACAAAAAAAAAAAAAAAAAAAAAAAAAAACTCAGCTGATTTGACTTAGAGCGTAAACTGGCGGTCGGTTTCGTATTAGAACTAAGTAAAACTTTCGTGTTGTTGAATAAAATTAAATAAATAAATGTGTCCATTACCTTATCTAATAATCGCCGAAGCTGAATTGGCGTACAATGAAATTCATTAATTTATGCTAATTTCTCTATGTACATATGAACATATACATTTTGTAGTTTCATAAATAAGTATTGTATATAGTATATGCCTATAGGTATATATTATTTAATGTAAACCTCTTCATTTATTTAAGTCACTCTCATATGGCAACAAAGACTTGATTCGCTATATTTCCAAATTCAATTGCAAAATAAATATTGCATCCGGTTTACAGCGTTTTGGGGAAATAAAACAATTTGTTTACTAATGCTCAATCAGATTTTACCGAGAAAAAATTCTTTAAATTGAATGTTCATTCATTCCAGAGAAGTTGCCGTAACATAAAAAGGTGGGATATGAGAAAACGCCACTCTCTGTCAATCAAAGAAAGTGTGTGAAATGTTTGCAGGTGCAAGTCTCAAAATACTTTTATATGTATCTTCATGTGCACAAGTATAAAACATAAATATGTGTTTGTTTAGAATAGCTACATACATTTATACAGGGTGCTTAAGGTAGTTGAGCACCTGTATACATTTGGCTACAACTTTCCGAAACCATTAATTTAATTTCCGCTCTTTTTCAGATAACTCAGGGAATGAAGAGACATGCAGTTATTATCGATATACTTGCAAATCACACCGATTTAGAAAGGCTTACTTTTTTTAAAGGATCCCGGTGGTCTAGAATTTTCAAAAAGTCGATTTTTTTTGATATTTCGAAAGTATAGGCTTTTAAGAATGTATTGTTAAATTTTTGGAAGGATATTCTCAGATATTCCCGAAGAGTCGTCACGCCGCCACTCTCAAAACTTTAAACTCAATTATCTCAAAACTACTTTTTCCGGCCTGGTGTTGTCAAAAAAAATCGGCAATTTTGTTTTTCGGCTCAAAATCGATTTTTTTAAATTATATAAGACTTTATATACACTTTTTGAAATATTGAATTTCGAAAAAAACTCGCATTTCTTGTTTTTTTGCAAAATAAAAAATTTTCAACTACTTTTCTGCTATTGTTTGTACGTGAAGTCGCTCGTGCAAGTAATGACGATCATTTTGAACCCAGAATCATTAAAATCGTTTCATTTTACTAAGTTATGAGCAATTAAAAAAAACTTTTCTTATATAATTAAAAAAATCGATTTTGAGCGGAAAAACAAAATTGGCCATAAATCTTGAACAAGATGTTTTTCGGACGAACAAAAAAATACGTGTCTCATTATTTTGACCAGAGAGCAACATATTTCAGTTACATCGAAATCGAAGAACATGCCCCGAATAGCCCGTTTGAATTGAAATGGAACGCATCTGTTGCAAAATGCAAAAAAAAAAAACGAGGAGCGCGACTCTGACCGATCTGCAGTATTTATTCAACAAGTGCAAGCAATCATTAAGAAGGATCCTTCAAAATCAATAAGATCCCTTACGAGGGAGCTTAATATAATATTATATTTGTGTGGTTCTTATATGTTAAGCTGTACAGGAAGATCTCCAGTATAAATTCTGAGTTATGCGCAGAAGACAGTTTATGTCGGGGCAAACACGGGAACTGCGAGTTATCCGATCAAAACGCTTTCTAAAAAATGTTGACTAAGATCAGAAGATCAACCGCAGAAATGGCAGTTGGCAAACCCTACAGAGGTTCTCGTTGTTATGCTGTTTTGGTTCTAGGTGTTGTAAGCAATAAAGCGAATAAAGATCAAACGTCACCGTTGGATGGGGCATGTCGTCTGAATGGATTCAAAAGCTTCGGCTCTGAAAGTATTCGATGCGGTACCTGGTGGTGGCAGACCAAGGGGAAGACGTCATTTACGTTGGAAAGATCAAGAGGAGAAGTGACTTGACTTCACTTGGTGGATCCAACTGGCGCCGGTTAGCATGAGAAAGAAACGACTGGCGCGCTTTGTTAAGCGGGTTATCGCACCAATAAAGAAGAAGACGAGGAGCAACATGGGACATGTGTTATGCCACCACACTTCTTTACTTAAGGATTTTTAGTGAATTCAGCTGCATATATCGAGGTTCTAGAAACAGTCGTGAAACCCTGGATTGATAGTGCATGCGGGACAGTCCATTCACCTTTTGGCAAGACTTTGCTCTAGCGATGGCGACAAATGATTGTAGGTATGTGTGAAAATTTCCATGACTACATAACACCGAACTTCTAGCCGCCTAACGCCTCACACCTGAATCCCTTGGACTACTGCGCGTGAGGCGTAGTTGAGCGTGAGACCAATAAGCATCCACGTAACACCATTTCTTCTTTGAAGACTGCAATTAATGCCGTTTGGTCAACATGAATAATGCACGTGTTTCCGGACCCAGCTAATGGAATTTTTATTGAATTATTTTATAGATATATAATAAGTTAATGTTGCGTAAACAATTCGTGGGTTTCATGCCATTTTATTCATAATAAAATTCAATTAGTTTTACTCTCAAGTTGCGCACCCTGTATTTATAGCAAGTAGTAGCACCTGCTCGACGACGAACATTTTCATGAATGGACTGTTGGTTTATAGCCGAGTTTTGTTTTAGTGATAAAAAGAAATGCACAGTCCTAATTCAAGTGCACACACACATAAATATAAATCTCTACATTTGCATACTCTAGTAGGCATCGAAAATTTTAAGTGGAACTTTTTATGGATCTTTCAAATTTTTCTTCAAAACAAAAGTGATTTTTAATGATTTTCCCTTTGATTAATTCGCTTTATTCTGCTTTGCGGCATAAAGTCAAAAGCCACAAAGGGGCGGGTGCTGCAGATCGATCGCTTCAAAGCGTTTTCAAGGTGAAAATCGTGTGGCACACTTCATTCTGAAAATAAAACTTTGAAGTAGAATAACACAACAAAAAACAAAACACTTAAGAGTAAATAGAAAAAGTAGCTAGCGTAAATTACCTAAAATAGCAGAGAAGGTAAAAAAATAGCAGAATCTAAAAATTCGCAGAATTCGAAAGTCGACGAAGCCGAAAGTAGAAAATTATGGCGGCACTTATTCAACTAGAAAATGTTATATATATACATAAGTACATATGTATGTGTGTATGTATCTATTGGCAATTTGTAGTTCATCGCGCATTGATCGCCGTCGATCGTGGACGTATGGATCTATGATCCACTGCTGCCACTTTGACGCCGGGCAATCATAAATTCGATAGCTGCTGCCACGCGCTCTATGAAGTTGTAAATTTATGAACTTATTTTTTATCGTTTATGTGTCGGCTCTTCTATTGTGTAAAAATACTTCTTCTCCGGTGTAACGAATTTGTGGGGTTGGGGGCTCATTTGCTGGCATGCGTTAAACTGGTGGTTTTCGCGATCTTGATCACGCGGCTTGCAGCTTGCATTGTACCGTTGATCGAGTTGCGTATATGTAAGTAGAAAAAATGCACCGAATGCAAATTTATGTACCTACACACACACATATGTATATGTATGCATGTTTGTATGCCAGAACGAGAAAGTGTTTATAGCGGGTGGCACACGCGTGCCGGCAAGTGCATCTGTGAGTATTCGTTTTTCAGATTTTCATGAAGGGGCTGCAAGGCAGATTACTTTGATCTCAAGTGATCGCTGCAGGCAAGCTGATGATATACATAATTACAAACACTCTCGACCTCGCGCCCTCAATTGCTTACGATTTAACGCTTGAGTGAGTCAAAGCCAGTGAATGGTTGTGTTTGGATAAATGACGCGAGCGATCGTGCGACTTGTAATAAAAATCTCAATTCTCATCTGTTTGGGCATGTGTGTAAGCCTGCAAATCAGTGAGGACTTCAGGGCAAATTTTAGGCAGGCGGTTAAAGGAAGGCGACAGACGCCGCCTTTGCGGTATTCCGAAACGACTTTTACGTTTGCTTTTTTTTTGATTATAAGACATAAATAGTTGATTGTATACCCACCGGCGTAGTTGTATCCAAGGGTGTTATAAGTTTTTTTGCACAACGATTATATCTAACAACATAAAGGAATCGAGATAGATATAGACATATATATATATATGTATTATATATATAATATATATTTATTTATATATATACATATACATATACCAAAATGACCAGAACGCTGAGAAATTTTGTACACATCTAACTCTTTATAAATAAATCGGTCAATAACCACCTTTCCATATGGTAATATAACGGTAATGTTCGAAACAGAAAATAATGTGATATTCGTGGTAAATAAGTGAGATGTTGTTTTAAAATCAATAATTTAGATATTTAGATTTTTTCATGTTTCATTATTTTTATGCAAAATGCGGCTCTTAACAATTATATATGAACAAATTTAGATTTAATGTGAAATTTAGCTTTAGCTTAAACACAAAACGAATGACGTAGAATCCAAAGTACCCCTAAAAATTTTTGTTACACCTTACCTAACGAGCAAACCTAGTATCTATCATCCTTGCACCATGAGCTTGTTTACAGTTAAAATCCGCCAAACAGTGAATTCATGAATGTCTAATTGTTGAGAATGTTGAGATGTCGATGTTGAAGGTTGTTCAGCAACACTTTACGCGACAGGAGCAATACTTTCAATAAAACGTCCAGTTTTTGACCTGCCAGTTCTTTTTCTATCCCCGACAGAACCCGTTTATTGAAATTTTGTCATCAACCTTTGAGTTGTCGACCCATTCGGCTGATTATTTCCACCAAAAGAAGGCACGAATTTAGCGATATGTTGTTCTTAACTCTTTCCGGCGCACTGAATGAAATCGCTAAAAATTTAACACAGAGATTTTTTTATTTCATTTATTCGAGACATTTAATGAAGAAAATGTAAAAAAAAAATGTTTATCCTTGCAGGATTTTGTTCAAGGATGTGGTACGATTTTTATACCATCGCGCATAGAGTGCGAGGATTATTTATGAAACTCATTGAAACAAGTTTTTGTTTTGCTGAGGCAAAGTGGCACATTACAACTTGAGCACATCCACTGAGTCCTTCTTTGGTGGCTTGTCGTGCTGCAGTACGCACATCTACGTAAGGTTGTTCTAACTGGTTGGTGAGATGACGAGGATCGTAGGCTTGGATCTACATACAGTTTGTTTTTCTTTATGCGGACTCTAGCTTGCTTTTTATTTTTGGTTCCAAGAGTAGGTGGTGAGGCTGAACTGCATAGTATTGAAATCAAATCAAGTTTGAAGTCCTTAAGGGGCAAGTGGTACCCTATACTTTTAGAAATAATAAAAGAATTCGCGACTGCAATATCAAGAAATTGAAAAAATGGAATACTATATGCTCAACCATAGCTGGAGTTACAATTGAAGTGAAAACAACAATTCCACATCCTCATTGTCATCTTCAACGATGGCATCAAAGAGTTCCTGCAAGTTTTCTTCATCGAATACTTCAACTCCATCAACAATTGAATCGGTATCCGAAGGAATCTGTGCTAAGTCAATTTCATCATCGAAAGCTTCCAATATTTGGCATATATAACCCTGCTTAAGTTTTTTAGCCATTGCCATTTACATACGTATATACCGCGCGGTGGTATACTTGTTGTACCAGGAACTTTAAACACTTTCCACACTAAGTCTTTTGATTATTTTTATTCCATTGGCTGAGTAATTAATTCATAAACACTTTATTTTATTGAAATTGTAGGAAACCGATGCTGAACGTGCTTTTATTTACAAAATATGATAAATTTTGAGAAACACTTTAATGCTTCAATATTCTACTCATTTTGCGCGTAAAAAACATATATATTTATCTCTTTCAAACACTTGTTATATTTTTTTTTAGAAAATATAAGCTTAAATTTGCTTGTATAAGTGGTAAATGAATTATACCAATGCGCATAAAATGCAGGAAAAACATTTAAATAAGTGGTATAAATTTCATACCAGCGCCCCGGAAAGAGTTAAAGATCATCTATAATAATTTTCAATAATTTTAACGCGTTGTTCGATCGTGTAAAATGGTTTATCTATCTACTTGACAAATGTCAAAGATGACATAAAAACAGGTGCCGTCTAGACATTATTCACTACTGTCAAATAGGCATCATTTCTGAAAGACCCTTTACTATTGAGATTGGACAAAAACTATGCGCACTTTTTATATGTTAGGACTAAGTTTCCGCCCTTCTGTCTAATAAAGGGTGGTTGAATTTCAATGGCCGATGTTGAATGTGAACCACACTTAAACGTCAACGACACCGTTGGACTTCTTTCATTGGGGTTATTTGAAAGGAAAGGTGTACGTCGATAAGCCAGCAACAATTCAAGAGCTAAAGGTATCTCATCCTTTGGCATAGAACCTCAATTATGCCTCAGCGTCATCGAAAATTTGGACCATCGGATGGAGGTGTGCCGCCCGATGCCGCGGCGCCTATTTAGCCCAATATTTTGTTCTATACATACGTAATTGAGCTATACCAATATTATCATAACAAAGAGAAATTACAATAATTTCTTAAAAAAATTGTATTTTATTCAAAATCAACACCGGCCCTTAAAACTTAACCACCCTTTACTCGTATTATGAGCTACAACACCCATTATCTATGAATTTGTTTGATTGAAAAATGGGCAGTCAGCCCAAATTAAATTTTACTAAAATGTGCGCGGGTATAAAAGTTCGATCCGGAACGAATTTAGCCTTCCTTACTTGTTTTTTTGCAAATATTTATGAAAAGTGTGAAAATTCAAAAGAAGAAGATAAGGAAGATCTTTAATGTCGGCACTTTGTAACGACATCAACGGTCATGATTGAGATATGGATTTCATACTTGGCATTTATGAGGAGAATCCGTTGGCGCGTTTATATGTAGATATGTGTGCATGCACATGTAGATATGTATGTAGAAAAAATTCAGTTAGTGCAGACTTAACTTAAGAATTTGACAACAATTACTCCACACGCCAATGTTTTGTTTTTGTATCTTCCATACATACGTTCAAAAGGTCACCCACTATAATGCCACAACAAATTAATTATTTTTAAAAATAATTTCTAAACACATTTATTTTTTAAGAATCATAAAATTGATGATATGGAAAGCACTCCTCTCAATTTACGTAAAATCGAAACTTAAGAATCTAAAAACTTCAGATTCTTAAGTTAAGACAAGCTATAAATAACCATTAAAACTTCTGACATTAAAACACGTAGGACAAAGTATTAAATTAAATTAAGTTACGTAAATTAAGTCTACGCTAACTGAGTCTTAAGTCCTCCTAAAGTTCCCTTGATCTCTGAAGCTAAGCCAGGTCGCTTTTGTTAAACGGAGAACGTCCGTTAGGTTGAGCTCCATGAAATCGGCATCAGTAAAAAAGGCCTAGCTTAAGGAAAATGGTCGAACCAAAGGAACCGTAGTCTCGAAATCTTTTAAGCACATTTCACATAAAGCTGAGACTAGAAAATAGTTACAGCAATTTAGTGACAAAAGTCGGTTGATTACAGCCATGTGTCTGAGCTGCATTCCATAGCCGATAGCCACTCAAGGAATTTCTTCGGCATATCTGCTCTAGTAAGTTTTAGCAGCTTTTTCGTTGCAATTCACATTGGGTTGCCCTGGCAGCCACATAAGTGTAACTATGTAAATTTTACCTGCCAGACTACCTCAGTCTATTTATGCGTCGCTCACAATGCTCGAGTTTAAATATTCATTAAAACAGACCTTGAAAGCTGTTTGGCTATCCGATCAGGTGAATATTTCTCCTCCTGATAATCCACAATGAATGATTGTAAAAAACATGAACTCTTTAAGTCATTACACATAAAGATGTGTATAGAAGTTCGACCCAAATTGGGGGACATCAGAATTCGTTTTAGAGGTATGGTTCCTTCGGCAAAGTTTCTTATTTTGATCCCTAGAATATGATTTTCACAGAGCAATGGGCGATTTTTTTGACTATATGTATGTGCACCAACAATTTGTGGTTAATATGGTGGAACGATCGTTGTTGTAATGGTAGGGTCTAAGATATGAGAATTTTACAGATTTGTATCCGCTCAATGACTTTTACTTGCCCCGTCTTTCCAAAAAAATTGTATCGCGAATGTTTTATAAAGTTAAAACAACAATGTAGAAACTATCAATTTCGAATCCTGGAATGCGTAAATTCTATAGAATATTTTTCTGTGAGAACTCTTGGCCAAATGGAGAATATTGGTGGAACTTAGGTTTGTTCACTGCTCCAGGCTGTCGAAGAAAGGAGCCCTCAGTGACCGCAATCATCTAGCTGCCAAATCTGGTAATTTAGATAGAAAGCGCTCAACAGTCTCCTTCTCTGAAAGGTCTCCACAGCTTCTGCAATAGGGTTAAATGGTAAGCCTAGCTTCTCCGGTTCATATGCCAATTGTCAACACAGCTACGAGTTTGAAAATTGAATGGCGTGGAGTCCCTTGAACTTTCTGCGTCCTGCGCCTATTGTACTGGTTCCAAAGGGGTTTAGAAATAGCACACGAAAAAAGGGAGCTCCATCTGTTCTGCGCTTTCCCGAGAAATAAGTTGTACAATTCCCCTTTAACAACAGTCAGGGGGAAGCCGATAACTGGGTAGGAGGTCTCTGAGACCACTTCAGTTTCGTTCTTGGCAAGCTCATCAGCAATTTCATATCCCTCTATGTTCCTATGTCCTGTAACCCAGATCAGAGAAATGTTCCTTGCACACCCTAGAGGTTTGATCTCCTCCTTGCAAGAGTAGGATCAGCACCATGGCGTCGCCAGAGTCTTGATTGTGGCTTGACTGTCGGAAAAATGTTAATATCTCCCTCGCTCCCTCGCTCCCACGCACCCTAGCATGTTGCTTGCCTGCAGGATCGCAAAGACTCGGCAGATTGCCACCAGGGGTCAATCTTCTTTAACCTGATTGCACTTTGAGCAATGATGGAAATAACGTAATAGTCGATGGGAAGTAAGTGCAAAACGACGTTAAGGATAGCCCGGGACAAGTTCTACATGCACCGGTGATGCCAATGCATGCAGTATTTTTCATCCTCCCCAGTTTAGTGATATTATAGCTCTTCCGAAGATCTTCCCATCGAACCAGGCATCTATACGTTAAAATTTTCAGAACCACTTCGTTGTGCATCCAAACTACGACCTGTGGCTTGAGTCCCCATTTTTTGGCGAACATAGATTTGCAGGTATAGAAAGCTATGCTGGTCTTCTTTACCCGATTTTCAATGTGTAGCTTCCACTCGAAGATACCTAACTTCCGATTAAAGCAGAAGAACGTGATGGTTTAATTTGGGAAGTCTAAAGTGCGGAGGTTTATATCTTCTGGTAAATAGTACCAGTTCGCTTTTATTAGAGTTGATTCTGAGGCCGCAACTGATAGACCAGCAACTGAATACAGCCAATGACCTTTCAAAAATCTCAGTCATGATTGAGGGAAACGGTCCCGATACCATTAGGACCACGTCGTGGGCGTATGCTACTATCCTTACTCCACCCCCATTTAAACGAGTTACAACTTTGTCAATAGCTACTAGCCAAAGAAGCGCCGAGATGACACCA
>JAYXIM010021265.1:0-31382 GCA_037575425.1 Anastrepha fraterculus | reverse complement strand
AGCAGTCCATTTTTGTTACTTTCCGTGAAACAGGAAACGAATGGAAGGCAAAGTAAAAAAAAAATAACTTTACAAGCAAAGGAAAGAAGTGCACGGCAGCCACTGCGTATGCAAATTTGGGTGATTCTCTTAGTCTTACACAATCCTTGCACGGCGCGCGGATGCATGAATTGCAAAGTCCAGCATCCTCTGCAAAGATACAACAACAAAATGGAAAATATATTTGCAACATCCGCAAAATGCGCAACCCTGCACCCCATTTACATATATTTTCAGGCTGTGAATTGTAGCATGACAAATGCGACCATCTGTGAGCTGTTTGTTGTTATTATTTTATTGTAACTTTGCGGCATGCAATGCGAGTACTTTCGTACTCGTGCATATTTCAGTAAAGGTTTTTTGTATTTCATGTTGGTGTACCATCGTGAATGCCCCTTTGGTATTTTAAATTTTAAAATTTATGTTTACTGAATTGCAGGCGAAGAAGAACTAAAAAAATTGTCGTACGTTTTATTGTCGAGCTCATTTTCCAGTGTTTTGTTTGTGATCGGCAAAGCATTAACATTATATTATTAAGAACAACGCGGATTTCGTTCAAGGGTGAGAATTGCTCCTTTTAATATCATAATTTTTTATTAAAATAATACAAGGGTGCTAGGAGGAAGCTGAACCAAGTTATGACAAGGACGCAAATGTGGCTTGAGGACGACCAGGACCTGGAGCTCGCCTAAAATGAGACCGAAGTCATCCTTATGACACGAGGTCACATGCTACTTGAGGTCAGCATGCAAAACGGCGACACGTCCTTAGTGACCCAAAAAGTAGTGAAATACCTAAATATTCAACTTGACTGCAGGTTTATTTTCTGGGACCAGATATGGGATGTGGCTACCAAAGCAGCAAAGGTCGCGTAAATATTAAGTAGATTAATGGCAAACATCGGCGAGCCAACACCGAGCAAAAGAGGTAATTATGGCGGCCCCAAACTAAATTCTTCTGTACGGCAGGGAAGTATGGAAATTTGTGCTAAACTTCACAGCCTAGCACAAAGCACTGAAGTTGTGCAAGGAACAGAGGCACTCAGAGTTGCCTCAGCCTATCACGGGGTCACTGGCGCTGCAGTCATTGTGATCAGCGGGGAGATAGCCATCGCCCTAATGGCTCGAGAACGAATAGATGCATGGGACTGCAAGAAGAAACACGTCATCACTAGCGTCTTAGAATGGAAATGCCAAACCATGATGCGGTGGCAAAGCCGATGGGACTGAGTAGTAGATGAAGGGCGAAAATTATTTCATCAATAGGCAAATGTGTCCAAAGGAACTTCGGAGAAGTGAATTACTTCTTAATTCAGTTCCTCTCCGCCCACGGATACTTTCGGAGATACCTACCTGGGGTAGGCAAGGTAAGCGATTCCAAGTGCATATTCTGCAAAACGCTGAGCAAGGACGCTGAACACACGCGGAAAGCGATGCTCTGAGAAAGCAACAACATAATTAGCTAAAATGCTCGAATGCTCGATACAGTGCAACTAAGGGAAGCCGCACAAACAGAGACACAAACAGACGATTCTATAGCATGAAAGCTGGTTATAAATATGGTGGACCCTGACATGGCTGAATAGAATTGGTGCTTTATGGATGCCGTTCTGGGCACTCTCGAAGTAATGCAGGAAATAGTCCCGGCAAGGGTATCTCGCCAGAAGGAGAGGAGGGATTGTTGTAGTGGCCACACTACTCGACGCAGTAGACAACAGTCGCTGTAAGTGCGAAGGCGTTTCGAACCCTATCTCAGACACAAAAACAAAAGAAAATAACTTAGTTTCGCATAAGATCTCTGCGAGTATGTCCTGTGACTGTCCATCTCAACTTTGTTCTTTGCTTGTTTCGTAGCAGCTGTATCTACTCGGGTTTCAGCGGCAAAGGTGCGTACTGATCGAACGCATATTTTATAAATTCGGGCTTTGCATTTTAAGCTTAGATGCCTATTTCGCCATACTAAAAGGTTTTCCATTAAGAGGTGTTATTTTGATATTCAAAGAAAAATTATATTTTTTAATATAAATGATCGGATGTTTATTTCATTACGAGTATAAAGAGGAAGGTATGCCATTAATAGTCGAAAATAACTTCAGGCAAATGGCTACCACGATCACGGTTACAGGACAATATAATTTTCATGAAATTTTCCATTACCGAATTGCAAAGTGGCTGCCTTTGTCCTCGATAGCCTCACGAATTCCATCTTTGACATCCTTGAGGTCTTGAATCGATCCTGGGCTTTTGGCGAAGACCTTCTCTTTCACGTGGCCCCAAAGAAAAAAGTCACAATGTGTTAAATCACAAGATCTCGGTGGCCAATTGTGATCACCTCTTCGAGAGGTAGCACGGTCCGGAAACTTTCCCATAAAAGATCAATGGTTTCTATGCTTGTGTGGCACGTAGCGCCGTCCTGATGAAAATAAACATTTGTCCAGATCAATACCATCCAATTTCGACTATAAAAATTGTTAATCGTCTCTCGATAGCGATAGATAATACCTGCCATTGGAAACCCCTTTACATCGCGCAAGCGTCTAGTTAAAAACCGAAGTATCATACAAATGTGCCCACGCAGATGGCATCGCTATTCTCTCGAGGGATACGAACGACTTAAAAGAAACCTTTTTTAAAAATCAACAAAATTGCGAACGGCATTGGTGAGTTTGTAAACGAGAACAGAACCAAATATTTGCTGAAGTCGAGGCGGTCTACACAGGTGCAAAATTTTCATGGGAGAAGTGCAGCATTTTAAGTATTCGGGAGTTATGTTCACATGCGATTCAACTTCTGCAGTCAGGGATCGCAACAACGCCGCCCACCCCGGCTCTTCCTAAAGCTCAAGGCTAACTATGTACAATAAGGGTATCCGACCCATAGATGGATATGGACTCTTAAAGTTGCTGACTGCGCATTGATTGTTAGCATGGAAAGAAAAATTTTAAGAAAGATTTTTGGCCCAATAAGAATGGATGATGGTACCTATAGAATCCGGTACAATTGCGAACTAAACGATGTCATTCAGAAGGAGACAGCTGTGCGTTTTGTTAAAGCGCAGCGCATAAGATAGCTAGGTCATGTTACCCGTATGCCTGCTGACTGCCCCGTTAAGAAGGCCATGAAAGGAAAGCTAATGGGCGTAAAGGCCAAAGGCAGACCGAGGAACCGATGGATAGACGCAGTGGAAAACGATTTCACGACAGTCGGTTCTACGTTACCGAAACGACCCGGATTTATATCCGGCCAAGGACGGTCACTCCAGCAGCATTCACCGTATGTAAGTATGGGGAATGTTTATGCTGCTACAATACCCAAAGATTTGGGAATACGTAACTATGAAGCAAAAGCTCAATATCAAACGTTTAGAAGGTGCGTTGTGACGGAAGTTTTGTCGCATCACGCGTTGTAATGCTGTGAGAGAAGAAGAAGAAGGATGCAGAGCTCTGTGCTGCTTTATTCATATGATTGTTTACTTCAGCTGTTAATTCTTTTGATGATGTATTTATGGTAGCCAAGTGGCAAAATTCCATAACCTGTTCGTTACTCTTTCCATATACTGCGAACTTACACTTGAACGGCTGTTTGGATATTGCCATTATTTTCGTCGTGGCTTACGATATCTGCATTTTACATGCATACGCAGCTTTCTCGAAGGCATACAACATCCGCTGAAGGGCGTCTTCGTTGTAAGGGCGTCATCGACGTATCACATAATCTTGACTTCATTTTCCAGCAAATATCCTCTTGCGCGTGTAGCTTTTACAGCAGATATTATCTCGTCGATTATCAACTTGAATACTAGGTTGTCAAATAAGTTTTGCGGTTCGATAAGAAAAACACAATTTTATGGTTTGAAATACACTTTATTATTCAGCATAGTCTCCCCGAGTATCAATACACTTGTTCCACAAGATTCCAATTTATGAATTCCATCCCTGAATTGAGAATCGAGAAGGGCTCCAAAATACGCTTCCATAGCTGTTATAACCTCATCATTTGATGAAAAGCGCTTTCTACGCATGCATTTTTTTAGGTCTGGAAACAGGTCAGGAAACAGGAAGTCACTAGGGGCTAGGTCTGGTGAATACGGTGGATGCTGCAACAATTCGAAATTTAATTCATAGATTTTAGCCATTGTCAAAATGCTCTTGTGACACAGTTCATTGTCCTGAAAAAATATGTATAATGTTTTTCTTTTGCAAACTGGGCATTTTTTTATGAATTTTTTCCTTCTAAATGATTACAATAATATTCAAAAATTCTTTTACCAGTTTACAAGTAATCCACAAACAAAATTCATTTCGCATAACAAAAAATAGATTTTAACACCTTCTTGGCCTCTTGGTCGATTTCTGGACATGAACTCGTTGCGGAGCCGAAAATCAAGGATCGCATCACTCTTTAGCCTCTTGTTTGGATTTCGGATTATGGTAGTAGACCTAAGTCTCATCCATGGTCATGAAGCGATGCACAAATTCCACTTTATCCTTTCGAAAACGGTCTCTTTCAAGTCACTTGATGATTTCCCAAAACGAGTTCAAGGATTTTTACTGCGATTTCTGATGTTGTTGCTGTCTTTGAACGTCCTTGACGTGAATCGTCTTCAATGCTTGTATGACCACATATAAATTCAGCAAACCATCTTTTTATTGTACCAATTGATGGCGAAAAGTCCTTATACCCTTTCAACATTCGTTCATAAATTTCGGTTGCTTTTAAACCTTTCAAAAATAAAAATTCAATCACCGCACGAAACTTGATTTCTCCATTGTAGAAAATACTGTGACATGTCCATACTAAATGGCATGAAAACAAATAATGAATTGACGATTGAAATGAAGTATTACATACTTTCTTATGAAAAATCTACCAACATAACAAAAGAAAATTTTAGCTAGTACCAACGTCCTCTCTATATCGAGCCGCAAAAATATTTAACAACCTAGTAAATGTATATGAATTGTCTCCTTCACCATTTATAGGATATATGGCCGAGTTCCTTCTCTTATTTGTGGCGTACATCTTGATGTTGTTAAGGCGACTCCGAACAGTAAATGGCTTTTTATGAGGTGTTTTTTCATTGCAGAAAAATACTTGGAGGTTACCATTGCTCGTCGAGCTGCGATTGCTTTTTGTAAAATCTTTTTCTATCATTTGATGTTTCATGCTCGGAGATTCCGAATGGTAATCTCGCGCCAACCCAATCGACTACGGCGACCGCATATAATTGTTATTAATATTTTAGATATAACAAGCATAACCCACCGATTGTGGGCTGGGCTTAGGACCCGCCACTTAAAAAGCAATACCAGTGAAAAATCTAGCTTATGGCACAATAGCATTCTTAAAAACTTTTAGTCAATCACCAGGGTGCCGGCTTAAGCCTCGCTAAGCGAGCGGAACTTTTTCCATTCATATTCCCTCAAGGGAAGAGTGGGCGGGCTCGAAATTGGCTCGAAATTGGATGGAAGAGTTGGTAGGGGAGTATTCCGCAAGGGGCTTCTCATCAAGCTCAAATTTAGGCTTCCGATTCACTGTAGTGATTTCCAAGCGGAAGTAGCCGCAATAGAGGAAGCAGTGGATTTGTTGTTTACTGTAAAAGATGAAAATATCTACTCCGACAGCCAGCAGTATTTAGGACCTTGGGTTCATTTTTTGTGCGCTCGAAATTAGTCGGGTAATGCCTGACTTCTCTTCCGATGGCATCGGAATACTTCGACATGAGGCTCATTTGGGCTCCCGGTCACAGCGGCAAAGAAGAAAACTACTGACCTAGACAGGGGACCTTGGATATGGTTTTATTGCAAAATGACGGGATTGGGGTTCCCTTAAGAACCTATGATATGCTACTGGGCAAAAGAGCGTCGCGTTAACTTAGCGAGCGCTGGGCTAGTGCGCAAACGAGCAAAGTCACGAGATGCCTCTGGCCACAGGTAGATAGGGAGCGCTCGAGGCAACTTCTAACGCTAACAAAGCCGCAGCTTACGAATTCGATAGGTATCCTTACCAGGCATTGTCCGTTAGGTGTCCATGCGAAGAGACTTGGGATTGCTTCAAGTCCATTCTACAAAAGCTGTCTGGAAGACGTGGTGAAATCATCTCAGCACCTTCTTCTCAGTTGCCCTGCTTTCGACGGGCGAAGGTTTAGACATCTGGGATCTCAGTTTTTTGCTATTCCTACGTTTATTCCAGGTTTGAATGTTACACATGTGGGGAAAATTCATCAGTAGCTTAAAGCGATTAATACGAACGTAATTACCAACCAACGAATGTTGGTCGTCATTCTCTAATCCAAAGCCTTTTCTTTCACCTGTCTGGTTCCGTCCCTTCTCGTTTTCCCCTCCCCTACCCTCTGTATGGTCTCACAACGGACAAATTGTGAATGTTTTGTCCAAGTGGGTCCCTCGCAAGGGCAGCCATTTAACCTAATCTAACTTAAGATGAGATTTAAGATTGTTTACGCCATTAGAAGAATCTTTATCATAAAGAATGTCGAAGTTTCTTCGATTGGACTCTGCAAAATGTTTGTGATACTTCTATGCTAATTACAATCAAGATTTTGGGCGGAGAACTACTTGTATTTGGGCCACCCTATACATTTATTGCCGCCGTAGCCGAATGGGTTGGTGCGTGGCTACCATTCACAATTCACAGAGAGAACGTCGGTTCGAATCTCGATGAAACACCAAAATTAAGAAAAACATTTTTCTAATAGCGGTCGCCACTCGGCAGGCAATGGCAAACCTCCGAGTGTATTTCTGCCGTTCAGAGTCGGCTTAAACTGTAGGTCCCTCCATTTGTGGAACAACATCAAGACGCACACCACAAATAGGAGGAGGAGCTCGGCCAAACACCCCACCCTCTTTGGGTACGCGCCAATTATATATATATATGGATATACAATACATTCATTGTGAAATGTAAAATAACTTTTTTGTTTAGTCAAAATATTTTAGTTGATGAGGTGTTTCGCCTATAAGTTGAATTTTTATTGATTAGTACAATAGTTTTTATGTTATAATAATTCACCTTAACCTACTCATGCAGGCCAATAGAAATCTATGGCTATTAGTAAATTTATGGCTATAAAAGTTAATTAAATGCTTATCGTGGAAATCGCATATAATAATAACATTAAATTGGAAATCACAAAATTGAAAATAACACCGGATGTCGATACACAAATGCATATGCATGTACATATATATGTATGAGGGCCACACCGACTAACAAACATACATGGATGAGTGCTCACACATCCATACCCATGTGCAATGCGTTCTATTTAATTTCGCATTTTACTACATCCGCCAAATAAATCTCATAATCTTTAAAATAATATTTATGCAATTAAAATTCCAAATAAATTTTAGCAACACAATAAAACAATGTAAAATCATAGCGGACATCAAAAAAACGAGCTACGCATAAAAAAGCAACGGAATAAAAAGCAACAATACAAATTCTAAAATGCGGCAAAAGAGTAAAGCAAAGTTGTTGGCGAAAAAATTGCCTATATAAAATTAAAAATCACGAAAGCAAAATCTCAAATGTTGTTTATGTACATACGCAAATCTATGAATGTATTGTACATTTTTGTTTGTGTGTGCATCCATGCACTTATGAATATAGAAAAAAGGAAGAAAAAAAAGCGCTAATGAAAAATATAAACAGAAAAATTAGCGAAATTATGCTAACGACAGGGATATTACAATGAATTTTATGATTTCTAAATGCTCCTTTTCAACACCACCTAAATGTATGTGCATACATACACACATGCATACATACATATTAGACATACATACATTCAATCAAACACCTCAACCATCTTAAATGTTGTGCTGTAGTATATAAAAACGGCGAATGGGCTTGTTCGAGCCTCAATCAATGCGGCAATATTTTTATATTTTAGGCAAAGCACCTTTTTACTAAAATATTAGCTGATTATGATGCGGAAACTGGCATTGCAGAAGATCACCAAGGATTCAGATGGGACATTTCGACAGTAGATACCATCTTTATCTTGTGCCAACTCCTCGAAAAGGCTATTGAATATAAAAAACAGCCTTTTTATGCTGACAAAAGTATTTGATACGGTTTTGCTTAAAGATGTAATTAAAATTCTCGAAAAAAGCAATATTCACAACAAAGATCTGGCAGTAATTAGGAATCTCAACACCGAAAACACCACTTCCGTCAAGACGAAATTTCAACCCCAATACCGGTGGCAACTGGCATAAGACAAGGCGACAGCTTAAGTCCTAACCTACCAGGTTGTTCAATAAGTTTTGTGTTTCGATAAGAGAGGGCGTACACATTTTTTTACTATGTTGGTAGACTCATCATATGAACGTATGTATGTGCAGTTTCATTTCCATCTGTCAATTCATTCTTTCTTTGCAATCCACTTAGTATCAACGTGTCACAGTATTTTCTACAATGGAAAAAATCAAGCATCGTGCACTGATTAAACTCTTATTTTTAGAAGGTTTAAAAGCAACCGAAATTTATGAACGAATGTTGAAAGTGTATAAGGACTTTTCGCCATCAATGCGAGCAGTAGACAGTTGGGTTGCTGAATTTAAATGTGGACCTTGAAGGCGATCCACGTCAAGGACGTCCAACAGCAACAATGTCAGGAATCGCAGAAAAAATACTTGAACTGGTATTGGAAAATCGTCGAGTGACTGAAAGAGATTTAGTAGCAGCTCTAGGCATCATTGAGCAGGATAAGCAATATTTTGACTGAAGTATTGGGTTTCAGAAAGCTGTGTGCACAATGGATTCCGCATTTGCTAGCAATGGAACAAAAACACACTTTAATGCGATTTTCTCAGCAACAATTTGTGCGTTTTCGAAAGAATAAATTGGATTTTGTGCATCGATTCATCACTATGAATGGGTCTTGGGTCTATCGCCATGATCCTAAATCCACAGTCTAAAGAGTGGTGTGAACCTGACTTCTCGGCTCCGAAACAAGTTCGTGTCCAGAAATCGACTAAGAAGCCAAGAAGGTGTTAGAATTAGTTTTTTGTTATTCTAAATGAATTTTGTTTGTGAATTACTTGCAAACTGGTAAAAGAATAAAATTTGAATATTATTCTAATCTTTTAGACCAGCTGAAGGAAAAAATTCATGAAAAAATACCCAGTTTGCAAAAGAAAACTTTATATTTCATCAGGTCAATGAACTGTGTCACAAGAGTATTTCGACAATGGCTCAAATCTATGAATTAAAGTTTGAATTGTTGGAGCATCAACCGGATTCTTCAAAATTTGGCGCTAGCGAATTCCATCTTTTTCCAGACTTAAAAAAATGTATGCGTGGATCAAATAGAAAAAAATCAAAGGGAGCCATATTAGGTGAATTCCATGAAGAATGAATTCTCTTAGGAAAAACAATAAAATCGTTTTCAACCACGAATGTTAATTTTTCCATTGGTTGCCTAAAAATACAAATATTGTGTGGCCAGTGATCAAGCTTGGTTATTGTTTACGTGATTCTGAAAATGTCTGCTAGTGGCTTTCTTAAAAACTCATCAATTCTGGATTTGTTGATGTGTTGGCCACGTTTGTTTGGCTATTTTGCAGGTATCCGTGTTAGTCCATCTGACATAGGCATGCTTCTGAAATAGCGAGAAGATCTCCCTTTTGCGCACGCCTTGGGGACAGACATCCTATTTCTACAGCTGCGGACTCATTTTAGGATGCCCCTTGTCTTGCCAGTTCATCAGCTTTCTCATTTCCTTCTATGTTTCTATGGTCAGGTACCCAGATGGGAGTGAAGTCTGTAAAGTATTAAGTTCTTCTTTGCATTGTCTGACGATTCTTGAATTGGCCATAGGTAACTTTAAAGCTAAAATGGCTGCTTGACTATCTGAAAAATTGCATACTTCCGATAATTGCTGCGGATGGTTTTTAATTATCCTGCAAGCTTCTCTTATCCCGAGAACTTTTGCTTGAAAAATACTATTCCATTTCCCCAGGTGGAAGAAGTTGGAAGTTTCGAGGTCTTTCGAATATACATCGCAATCCATCTTGGATCCGTCAGTGTGAAATACAGTTGTATTCTCTTTGACCACTGAATTCAAATCCCATTTCTTTCGCTTGGGGAACTTTACCTTTCTTTCTACTCTGAAGTCTATGCATATAAAGCAGTAGTATTTAAAATCTGATGGGCTGCTAGTAAGCTGGTACGTGACTACCATTCGGAATTCAGAGAGAACATAGGTTCGAATATCGGTAAAATACCAAAATGAAGAAAACGTTTTTCCTAATAACGGTTGTCCCTCGGTAGACAATGGCAAACCTGCGAGGGTATTTCTGCCATGAAAAGCTCCATAAAAATATCTGCCGTTCGGAGTCGTCTTGAAACTTTAGGTTCCTCCATTTGTGGAACAAATGTACTTGCCAATTATATATATATAATATATAAAACATATATATATATAAACGTCCTAGAATTCCATAAACCAGCTTCTTTTATACTGATTGCGGTATTCGTTGCTGTTAGTCGTAGTTGTAAGTCTATTTGCAGCAGGCATTGACATTAAGTGCCTCTGCTGGGCACGATCTCATAGATCCAGCTATATGTACATGCGCAGGCTGCTACTTGTACGTTTGTTAGCCGCCTGGCGTTGTCCTGTCTGTTTAATACAGGCCAGCATACCAATGCTCCATATGACATAATCGGTCTTACTGTGGCGGTATACATCCAAAGTGGGGGGTTAGGGTCTAAGCCCCAGTTTCTGCTGATAACTTTTTGCAAGTGTAATAAGCTACATAAACTTTTTCTACCCGCTTTTCTACATTGTGCCTCCAGTTAAGCTTCGTTGCAAAACAACCGCATTGATATACATAACAAATTTAAATAAAAAGATATTTTGAACCCCGAAACCGCTCGCCTCCAATTGGTTGCGCGTTTACATACACACATTGGCACATGCATATATGAAGTGGGTATATAAAAATGTTTTCGTTTTTCCCGATTTCATTTCCATTCTTTTTAAATTCATTTTATGCAAGAGCTAATATTGCAAAGAAATTTTTTAGAGTGAAATCAAGGTGGAGCTCTCAAAGGATTTAATGAAATTCACTGTCCGCCACTGATGTGAGGCAATTAAAGCTACAGTCAACACTGTTCTGGTACTTTAGCATTCGTTCAGTCAGCCAAGCAGACGGTGGCAATTTGTTGAGGCGGGACAACGATGCGTTGCGCCTGGATAACTTTTAAGGTTGACCGAATGAGTGGTGGTTGGTTGCTTGGCCGTTTGCCATTGGAATGGTAAATAAACGAATAGATGACAATTCAATAAGCCATGACAGCAGCGTTTATTTACTTAATGCACACACACACACATATATATACATATATATGCATATCTCCTTAGTAGTACACAGATCCACGTATGCATTTATATGAGTAGAGTGTCAATTCTCACATGCATACATACATACAAGTACTTCCAAAGTCGTTGCAATGAAATGCTGGCATTGCAATTCTCTGCTTTGGCACATCGAAAAAAGGCAACCAGGAACTAAATGTAATAAAACGAAAAAAAGTGCTTATTGAAATGAAGGTGGAAGGGCTGCTGCCACGCTGATAGCATTTGTGAATGCAGTCAGTCAATGCAGGAATTGGTGTTGTTGTTGTTGGCACTTTTCACAACCACTTTACGGTACGCCGTTATAGCAAATGGTGGATTGTTTACTTAGGATAAAATGTGCGCAGGAAATTACCCATCGCAATGGTATGGCAATGGCAGCAGACACAGAGCCAAACGTAGACGCAGACATCCAAAAATGAACTGCAATAATGACACTGAAGATATTCCTAAATTGCAGGGTACACACACATACATTCATACATACATACATGGAGAGTAGTTAACTTTGAGTTTTTTAATTGCTATAGCGACGCTGATGCTGATTCGGGTGCTGCTTCTGATTATGGTAGTTATGAGGATAACATAATTTTTTTATAAGAACTCCATTAGTATAGTTACAACGGTAAGTTTTTAAGAAGCCCATTGAAATTTGTCGATTAAAAAAATATTAACAATATTGCTGCATCATTGCCTACAGGCAGACGGTTAAGTGGCAAATTTTCATAGGCATTTATCTAATTTTGGAAATAATTTTATTTTTGCCACTTTCAACTTCTTCATCATTCTGAATGTGCGTGTGCGTGTGTACGTACGAAAATCTCTTGATGCATTTCACATGATTTTTTTCTGTTTTTCAGTTTTTTCTTCCATTCAAAAGAGGATTTGCTAGCGAGTGACATATGTGGCTTTTAGCTGGCGTGCAAACGTCGCGGCTGCTGCCACCACTCAACGCGGACACAATCACGGGTGTCCTGCCTTTCACCATTTCAGCATTTCAGCGTACTTTGTGGCACATTTTCACATTTTGTGGTTGTTTACTTTGCGTGCACAACTGTCATTGTTGCTGGCTGCCATTGCTGCCGTTGATGCCACTGTCACTGCACTAAAACTTTATATGCACACATACATATGCATAGATACATATGTATGTATGATGCATATGTACGCACAACGATTGCTTTCTCGATATGCCAGCGTCTCGTCTCGTCTGGGCTCGTCATTGTTATTCTTTCTTCCACCGTGTCTTGTATAAACAAAACTAATTTTCAAAAATTAAAGTTATCGCTGACGCGTTGCTAAATGTGGGAACCCGATTACCGAAGAAAAAAAGGTCACCAACATATACATATGCACTATGCTATGTGCGTCTACATATGTATGCTCTGAATAAGTACTTTATATACATAGGTAATTATATACATTTGGAAACGTATATCTTCCTAGTTTTATGCAGATATTTATTTTTCACAACGTTATACGTGCATACATACGTATGGGCATATGCATATGTGTGTATGTAAACTTTGTACACATAAATGTCCAACTTTGCTGCTAGCCAGAACCTTGTCGCTGTCATTATGAATGGCCACAACTTTATTTTATGATCGGCACCACGGCGGTCAGAGCTTTGTTGACAGTTTGTTTGGGCTGCCGAATGGAGTCAATTCAGTTTAAATTGTTTTTATTGCATATCAGAAGTTTTGATCTTTCAGTGAGTTAACTGGATTATTAAGCGATTCGAGATTTGGGCAGCTTAACGAAATGCTTAAAAAGTCCATCTGAAATAGGAAAATACAAATGTACATACATACATACATATATAACTGCACACATTTGTTCATATGTACATTGAAATAGAGTCAGCAATTTACTTTGAAAAACTGAAGACTTTCACTGATTTTGTCGGCATACATACATAAGTAGGTACTATAGGATTTTCCAATAACAGGTGTTATTGGTGAATGGATGGCGCTATCGAGAAATCATTAACGATTTTTTATGGCCGGAATTGAATGGTACTGATTTGAACAACGGTTATTTTCAACAAGAGGGCGCCACGTGCCACACAAGCAACGAAACCATTGATCTTTTACGGGAAAAGTTTTCGGACCGTGTTATCTCGCGAAGAGGTGATCACAATTGGCCACCGAGATCTTGTGATTGAACACCTTGTGACTTTTTCTTTGGGACCAGGTGAAAGAGAAGGTCTACGCCAACAGCCCAGGGTCGATTCAAGACCTCAAAGATGGAATTCGTGAGGCTATCGAGAACATAGGGCAGCCACCACTTTGCAATTCGGTTATGGAAAATTTCATGAAAAGGATATTGTCCCGTAAGCGTGGTCGTGGTGGTCATTTGCCTGATGTTATTCTCCACTATTAACGGCATACCTTCCGCTTTATAATGAAATAAACATCCGATCATTTATATTAAAAAATAGCATTTTTCTTTGAATATCAAAATAACACCTTTTACTAGATAACCCTATATTTAGCCTTGCCATAAATTCTGTGACAAATTTTACTATGCATACGACGAGAACAAATTCGCCGAAAAAAATGACGTTATTTTTGCTTTTGTTCTGAAGTGACAGACAAAAAAATAAGTGGTCGTCCTCCCGAGATTCGAGGCAGTGCAACCATAAAAGTCGTTCGAGAGGAAATTCGCAGAAATCCTCTTAGAAAGCAGAAAATCATGTGCAGAGAAATGAATGTATCGACTAGATCTATGTCAAGACTAATTATGGTAAACAAGATATCCACATGAAAACCTTCCGTCGCTCAACTGGTCAACTTTTGACAACGCGCTTGAAGAAAATTAGACTCGACGGACGCAAGCATCTTCTTCGGCGTCACGCGGTCAACGGTCATGAAAATATTTTTTAACAGATGAGAAAATGTTCACTGTTGAAGAAGTTTTTAATAAGCAAAACGACAGAATCTATACTAAAACCAAAACTAAAAAAAAACGAGAAAAGACGCAAAAAAATGTCATTCCAAGGGTTCAGCGTGGCCACCACCAATCCTCCGTAATAATTTGATGGGGAGTCTCTTGTAAAGGGTTTCTGCGTAAAAGGGGTTAAGATCAAGGGTACCAGAGGGATGAGGAGGATGTCTTAGAAGGCGTGTGAAGCAGTTGAGCAGTACTCTCTTCAATAGAGAGCGTTCGATCATCCAGCAAGATTCCGCTGGATTAGATTTGGGTATGAGATATTTTGGCACTAAGTATTACAGCGTCTAAAATTAAAAAGATGCACGGAAAACTCCGATCTCAAAAATATTTTTATTTATTAGTTTAATTTTAGAAATCAATAAAAAATTATTTTTACTTGCAAAAATACATATATTTAACATAAAAAGAAAATTAAGTTAAATTACAATTTTTCTTACTCACTAAATACTTCAAAAATATAGTTATTTATAGTAAAATAAAAAGACAGCGACAAAGTCGATCTTCTACTTTCTAGCTGTTTGAGATTAATTAGAAGTAAGCGGGATTTATTTGATGGGACAGTACCAGAGAAATTTAAGGAAGAGAGAGAAAGAGAAGAAAAACTGTTTGAACTCGTTCAATTCTGTCAATAGAGAATTGATGGTAAGTCTCCAAATAAACGCGCCATATTCTAATGCAGATCGAACAAATGCAGTAAATAGCAACTTAAGAGCAAATGGGTCTGCAAATTTCGATTTATTTCTTCTTATAAATTCAAGAATAGAGTATGATTTATATAGGATAAAGTACATATGTATATGATTATGAAATGTAAAGCGTGAATCAAAAACATCCCCTAAATATTTGATTTCTTCAACAGATTAGAGTATATCATCATCGATGTTAAAACAAATAGAAATTGAACGTGAGTTTAAAACATTTTTTATGTTAATGTTAAGCGATAATCCCGAAACACTACACCATTCAAATAAACTATTAGCATCCGCTTGAAGTTTATGTAAATCCGCTGAATTTGAAATAATAGAATATATTTTTAAAACATCGGCATACAGAAGGAAGTTGATGAAAGTTGGCGTGCTTACGTCGAATTTAAATGAGGTGAGAAGCAATTTGCACGCAAAGTTTCGGCGAGTTTTATGAAGTCATAATCGAGATACTCCTATTTACTGTTCAACAGCCCACGATTGGCAGTGCTGACAAGTACTCAAACGAGTCAGGAACAGGAACCGGACATTGCGAAATGGCACGTTCTCACATAAAATGAGAGAATTTCGCATCTGGTCATCTAAGTTGTTGTGGACTATCGATTGAAAACGAAAACGATTGCAAGCAACAGAATAGCCGCGTATGATAATGACGGCCAACACCAAAAGAGAATTCGCAAAGCTTCGCTGACGAATGTTTTCCTGTGTGAACGAAGTCTTACTTATACTAAATACCAATTCCTGTTCAACTAAAAATCGCCTTGTGTAAACAGGGTAGGGAACTATTTTCAACCAATTGCCTATGAACCATGTGAAAAGTTTTTTAGTTTTTACGCGATGCGACAAGTGATGTCTCCTGCTTGACACTTCGATAATACTATTTTTACACGGCGTAATTCGTAATTCCTTATTACAACACAACGCCTATTGCTCATATAAAAGTTTATCCATTGCAGATAAGCCAAATGAAAGCGAAAACAAGCTCATTTTTTATCTAATATTTTATGACAAACTGTCTCGAAGGCTTTCGCGAAGTCAGTGTACAGTAGACCTGGAAATCAGTCGAGAAAAAATCAATCATTCACTAAAAATAACCAGATTAGATACTGTATGTAGAACTGTTTGCCCATGGTGATTTGGGCAAATGAGAGACTCAACTGCAAAGCTGAGTTTTGCATTGACCGCGTGTTCAAAAAATTTGGAAATTAATTGACTTTGAAGCAGTCCCATTAATTTAAACGCCATTTTTCCTACCACTCTTAAGCTCTCTTCCATTATAGCTTCCATGCGCCAATGTAACTACCCGACGACTAAGATGTGTTGAGTTATTTGATTTGCTAATTAATTTCGTTATTATTAAAACTAACCTCTTATGGATATCGTTTGAGTATTGATTGGGTTCATATATTTTTCGTGTCAATTGAATAGTGAGTTACAGGATTAAAAATTTCAATTTGTTTGTGATAAACTTTAAACAAAAATATAAATAAAATCAAAAAAAATGCAGTTTTATTCCAAAAGTGGACGACCGCCCCAATTTCGCCAGAAAATGTAAAAGTTATGGCAATTTAAATAAAAGTGGGCTGCTTTCACTCTTCCAGTTGAAAATCTGCAAATACTTATTTTTATTTGTATGAATTTAGGTGCATATATGTACATAGTAAATGTGTACATATACATAGTATATGCAAATATTAAGAGGGCAACGCGAAGAAAAACGTTAGTTACTCTCCTTAGTAACCACGTCCGATGTGAAAAAATCGTTTATAAAGCCAGTAAAAGCGACACACAGACTCAGTACGTTAAGAGTCGCGAGCGGTTACCGCACGATTTCAACAGGGAAGCTTACCATAAGAGAATGACAACAGCGCTGGGAGCATTCAACAAAGGGTCGATGGACTTATAATCAAATACCGGCCATTGCGAAATGGTTTGATAGAAGGCACGGAGAGGTGGACTTTTACTTATGTAATACAATTGCTGAATGGCCATGGATGTTTCTAAGAATATTTGCACCGTTTTCATTTGGAAAACGACCCTTTTTATCCTGTCTGTCTTGGGACACTAGAAAGTGCAAGGCTTGTTCTATTTATTTGCCCACGTTTTGACAACGAAAGAAATTATCTCTTCAAGATCTTTGGTGGCCCAACATAAGGGAAACGCAAATGTGCGATAAGGCAGACAAATGGCGTGTTGAGGAGGAATGCGCCCCAAAGGCGGACTTCAGACAGCAGCAACTGGCGCAGCAGGTTGCTGAAAATGAGTTACGAGCAGTGCTGAAGTTACGAGCACTGACACAGACTGACGATTTGAGTTAATATACTCCATGAAGGCCTCCCGACATATTACTTAACTGCAAGCTTCCAGGAGGACCAACCGCCAACCGTTCGGATAAGAGGAGGTTTTAGTTCGGGTTAAGTTCCCACACTGACGGCCACAATGACCATGCGCTTTCGATGCTTTCTTCCTACTAAAAAAAAAAAACAAAACATGCATGCATGTACATATGTACATACATACATATGTGCTCACTTTTCATAGTTTCTCCAGTTACAAAGATATGGCAAGAATTGCACATATCTCGAAAACGCCTCTTTGGCAAAATAAATGAAACTTATTTTCGTGTTCAGCGACTAAAAATGAGTATAAAAACTTTTTTTTTATGAAGTAGTTTTTTGTGTAAACTAGTCAGTGTTATTCCCAGCTTAATTTTTCAATTTTTATTTTTATTTTTATTTTTTATATATTTTTTTCATATCATTGTCAAACGCAAGCAATACAGCTGTTTAGAATAAACTTGGGCAATTTACTAGTTCGTCCACATTTCGGGTCGGTAGAGTGTCAATTGACCAACACAAAGGGATGAATTATGGCCGTCACTTTATCGTCTTTGGCACGCCCCGCTGTGGTGTACATTTCCTCTTGGCTTGTTTGAAAACAAGCCGACGGCGTAGAAAATACGAATAGCCTCACTGGTGTGTCCCTTACACTGTGAGTTCCGAACAAATTTAACAACAGCAGCACATTCAGGAAGTTGCTGTCTTTTAAGGTACTGCCCATTTAACAATTAGAGAACCATTAGGAAATGTGTCAGGTTACATGACATGAGCGCTGCGCTATTGCGCAACAAACCCAAACACTTCCTTGTGGTACGCGTATGTGTATGTGTATGTATGCACTTATATGTACGTGTACGTGCATTAATGCGCCTTAATATTTTTTTGAACACGTACATATTTACATATACCAGTAAGCGTAGGTGCATCTGGTTGTGGTGCCTCAACGTCTGGGCCAAGCTAAATGTCGAGTGGTGGATGTAATGTAATTTGTATTTGTATTTTAAAGAAATATGAACAAAAGAAGAACAAATGAAAATCATTCTCCGCATGCATCAGCTGTATTGTGGTGTGAATATTTCAAATTTCGAATTCCATCACTCTCTTCCAACAATGTTGTTGCTGCTGCTGTTGGTGTTGATGTTGATGTTGACGGTTGTGTTGTGGCATTGCTATTTCAACAATTTACACTCGAAATAATGTGCGAGTATTTAATCAACATCATATTTTCAGAAATAACAATGCAAATGTTTATACAAAAAATATTTAAATATTTATTTTATGCAAACAGCAGCAACAAAAACCACAACGGAAAACGCAATTAAAGCAACTACTCCACCGCTTGAGATGTGCCCATCAGATGTGTGCATATATCGCAGTGGTTGTTTCTCTTGCTTACATTGTTGTTGTTGTTGTGTTTTTAATGCCTAGCACAAGTACACAATTTACACCTTTCAACAGCAACAGCAACAGGAACGGCAGCAGCAGCAGTAGCCAAAATCATAGCAAACATTATCGCCACCGCCAATGATGACAGCAGCAATCACAACAAAAGCAACAATGGAAAACAATAATTTTTAAGGAATATGTTAAAGAATATGGGAGTTTTCTAAAATTTTCGCACGTTGGTCAACATACAAAAATATAGTGAGGACTCTGAAGCAAGTGAAGAGCCACGTTTCAATAAAAATCGTAAGGCTATTTTTGTGCCATGTTTGTCAAATTTTTTTATTGATTTATGTTTTGTTAATTTATTAAAAAAAAACGATGCTCTAACAAAAATAGTATAAATTGAGGAGTGAAATTGAAATACAAACTTAAAAACAAAAACAATAAAGAAAAGATTCACACGAGGTCTACTCCAAAAGACACAGATCTTCCATCAGATCTTGGCACCTGTCAACTTCGACGTCTTCTGCTGGGTAAGAGCGTCAATTTCAAAGATTCCTTGTGGCCTCTCTGGTTTTTTACGTTCGTCGCATTTTGCTATTGTAAAAAAGTGATGGAAAGGTAAAGCACAAGGCCGTACAGCTTCGTCAGCCTCGGTACAGTCTTGATGCAGTTCTCTGCGAATTTTTCCTGTTTCCATGATTAAAAGTTACGCCCAACGGACATCGATTCGACGACAAAGAAAGAGTGGAAACTAATAAATATGATAAACGTTCTAAGGGTCACACTAAAACTGATTTGCAGAAGTGCTCTTGGCTTCTTCAATGTGAAAATGTAAACCATCTAAAAGTAGCCAAAATTATTTTATTTCTCAATGGGCCGCCTGATAAAAGGAAAATTTATAATTTAAAAAATGCCGTTATACCTCAATCACATTTGACACTTAAACTAGGCATTACATAAACAGACAAGCTGTGGAGCACATAAAGGTCAAAATAGAGATTTCGATTACTCGAAATAATTGTTTTATTTATTACAAAATTTATTTACAAACTAAATTGGATGCTACATTTTGCACCGTTTCCCCGACAGTCGGTTCAGCGTAACCGGAACGGCCCGGATTTATATTCGGTCAAGGACTGTCACTGCAGCAGCATTCGCCGTATATACATTCATACATATATATGGGCAATGTTTATGCTGCTACAACAACAACATTCATTTTGTGCCACCTCCTTCATCGAGTGTGGCTAGGGAGCAATTGTTTAGTGCTGCTGGTCAGCTTCATTTTGATAGCCTGTTGCTTGCAAGGTGAAAATGCTGATAATTTATTTTTTTACATTACAAAATAAAATTATTCATCTATCTTTTACAAAGTATATACATACTTAAGACTACTACTTTTTCTCCATAAATGGTAAGCACATAAAACTAGTCTTTTTTATAAAAATAAATAAATATGTACATTAGTTATGAACATATACTTTTGGTTTTGTGAAAATGTCTGATTTTGGGCCGAATATCCCTCATTTGCGGGAAGTGTTGATTTTCCTCTTTCATTCGAAAAAACGGCGGCTGAAGCGTATCGGTATATATGTACAACAAGTTTATGGAGATGCTGCTGAAACAACGAGCCTGAGATTGGTTCCGCCGCTTCAGAGATGGTGATTTTAATGTTGACGACCGTCCGCGTGAAGGAAGGCCAAAAATCTTCGAAGACGCTGAATTGGAGGCATTGCTCAATGAGAATCCGTAACAAACGCAAGAAGAGCTTGTTTCAGTATTAGGAGTTACCCGCTAATCCATTTCCATGCAATTGAATCATTCAAAAACAGGGGACTTGGATTTCTTATGAGTTAAAACCAACGGATGTTGAACGTCGTTTTTTCGCCTGTGAACAACTGCTCCAGCGGCAAAAAGAAAGGGTTTTCTTCATCGTGACGGGTGATGAAAAATGGATTCATTACAGCAACCCAAAAAAGAAAGTAATGGAACTGCCCGGTCATGTTTCTACGTCGTTGCCTCGTTTGCGCTGTGAAGGTTATGTTATGTATTTGGTGGGGCCAAGTTGGTGCTATTTATTATGAACTGTTAAAACCAACCGAAACCATCACTGGGGATCGATATCGGCTTAAATTGATGCGATTGAGCCGAGCACTGGGCGAGAAGCGGCCGCAATACGCGAAGAGGCATGAAAAAGTGATTCTACAGCATGACAACGCTCGGCCCCACGTTGCCAAACCCGTTAAAACCTACCTGGAAACACCGAAATGGGACATCCTACCCCACCCGCCATATTCTCCAGATATTGCGCCGTCCGATTATCACCTGTTCCGATCGATGGCACATGGTCTAGCTGACCAGTGTAACATTCATATGAAGACATCAAAAAATGGCTTGATCCGTGGATAGCCTCAAAAGATGAACAATTTTACCGCGACGGTGTACGAGATCTTCACTACTTTCAATGATTCACTTGTAACCATTTTTTCAGAATAAAGTTGTATTTTCATCAAAAAAACAGCGAGAACTTAGTTATTGTCCTTACACGAAAATTTTTTAGGTATTATGTTTTGTTAAAAAAAAAACATTTTTTATTTTGAGATTCGTGCAAGATTGGTTTAACAAATTGACTGCATCATTTCGGCTATAAGCGTATACTTATACCTTATATACATATATATGTATTTACACATTATCGTATAAGTATATTGCAGAAAATAAATTCTCAACCATGTTTACGTAGCCACTTCGAAACATGTTTTCATTCAAAATATAATATTTTGAAAATTTGCAATGCATTGATTGTGCCAATTCAATGCGGATAATAACTGTAAATTTCGAATATAAATCTTATTAATTGCATACGCAATGCAGCAAAACTGCTGGAAATGGAAATCCATAAGGAACGGTGATGGTCAGTGGGCTAATGAGATGGTATGTCCGTGTGTACGAGTATGTGCAAATGTATAAATTCTAATGCGTTTTTGGCGTACGATTGTCTACGAAAACGAATGCATGCATGAAGGCAAAATTCCAATTCAGTTGTAAACATACCAGTAAGTTTGTATGTAGCTCCCATAGAGTCGAACTGAAACGGAGTAGCAGGGAGCACTGCATTCTATCAAAATCGGAGCCATATGCAACGTTTTACAAAACAAAAAATGCAAAATTTAAAAAACAAAAAACATTTGTTGTATATACAAGTGCAATATTAACAATATGAAAAACTTATGGCCCACAGGGAAGCCCATGCAACGTGAAATTGGCTACAGCAGATGTGTTGGCCATAAGAAATCATAACAAACAGAAGTAAAGAAGTCACATTGCGAGCGCAAACGAATTTTTTTTACCAAATGTGGATTTTTTTATTTATGCAATGCAATATAAAAAATAATAATTGACCACTTAATAGCTGACTGAAAGGAACTTGATATTTTTATGATTTTCAATAAATGAACGCTGCCAAGGCGAATCCATCTAAGGCAATTTCGCTGTAGCAGCTAATAGAGCACATCGTTTTCATTGGTTTGCTTAGTTTAAATGTCACAAATCACCATATTACCAAGCCAGTCACTGAATTTTCACAAGCATGTAATCTCTCCTACTTTTGTTTGTTTGGTATTGCGAAGTACGCTGACGTCAGAGTAAACTAACTATTTTTTAATGGCGCCACCTACAGTACTCAATTCGCCTTGAGTTTTTTTAGTTTAAATGTTACAAATCACAATATTAGCAAGCACAAGGCGAATATATTCAAGGTGGTGGCATTCGAGCAACAACGACATTTTTTAAGTTAGAACTGTCAAAGGAAAGAGCAAATTAGTTTGTCACGCATTCCATTTTACTGGCATTTAATTTTACTTAAATTAAAGACGAGTTGAAGAACAAGCAATCAACTACTCTAATCACGCCACCTTCTATAGATACGCCTTGACCAAGCCGTTCACAGAATTTTGTTGTTTCTTAGTTTGTTTTGTCAAAATCGTGAAAAATTAAGGGGACAGATACCTGTAAACGGCCATATTTTCCCTGATTTTCATTAAAATTATTTAAAATGAAGAAGTCAATATATTTTTTTCAAAATTGGCATCCAGTTTATTTATACATTAAAATAATATAAAAATTTTGTTTTTATTTTAATCTTTTAAAATGGCGGATGCACACTCAATTCTTCCAGGAAGGTCGCAGCGGGGCTTCTCAATCGGCGGGCATTGTAACATCGGCGTCAGTGACCTGAATACAAAAAACCAAAAATTTTTTTGTTTATTAATATCGTAATTTCTATTTGAATTAAACAAAAATGGGGAAAAAAATTCCCGGAATAAAATGCTTCAAAAACAAAATGAATTTTGGGGCGAATTTTCCTACTATTTTTGCTTCGAAAAAATTATATTTTCGAGAAATTTTCGAATTGTAAATTCACATAGAAAGTAATATTATAAAAAAGATGTGTGCAAAATTTCAGAGAGATCGGTCAATAGCTTTTCGAGTTATCGCGTACGCCAATTCGAAAAATATAGTTTTGAGAAAAACGCGTCTAAAGTCGGCAACGTAACCATATCTCTCCCAGCTCTCGAACGCAAAGTATAGAGTCAACACGGTTGATGATCTATAATATAACAAATACTTAAATTTACGTTCTACAAATTTTTTTGACACATTCTTAAAGGATTATATTAACATTTTATGAAAACAAAAAAATTTTTTTTGTCGAAATTTTACAGGTATCTGTGCCCTTAAGTAAAGGTGCAGGCCCACTGCAAGCTGGCTTTGCTTGTTTGGCTTCGATAACTGTCAAAAATGAAGAGACAAATACTGAAGTATAAGACATGAGAGCAAATGGAAGCTTTGGAGAGCATGGTCCGAACTAAAAGATTCCCGCAGTCTCGAGGCGCTGAAAAAAGCCATTGCCCCCGAGTGGGCCATAATACTTGCAAGTCACATTCGGGCAGCTTGCGATTCGTTTCTGGACCAAGGCTATAGTTAAGGTAAAAGAAGGTCATATCGAGCAAAAAAATTAATTGATTCTTAATGTTGTATTATTTTCACACATTTTTTACTTTGAATTGAATAAAAGTAATTTTCCAAACTAAATTTATGGCGTTTTTAATTGGTTGCACTTCGAGTGCCGGACCCTGTAACATAGTTCAGTATATTCCGCTGGCTGGGTCTGGTTGTGAGTAAGAATACTGTAGCCCCATTCCAACCTCGGGAATCTTCGACGCGATATCAGGTTTATAATAACAGAAGTAACAGAGGCAGGATGCCCCTGCTTCTAATTGGAAAATGAATGACCTGAAATTATCAATCATAGAAAGAGACTTGCGTGCTATCAATGAATGCTAGTTGACCCAAAAAGACGCAACTGGTGTGACTTTCTCAATTCATTACGCAAGATGCAGTGAAAAACTGAAATTGTTAAGAAGAATGCATTCGTGGCGTAATCTATTATATGCCATTTGAAGAGATGAAGAATGCAAAAGCCATTTATCGTGCAATAACAATACCAACAACGACTCCTAACGCACCCTTACAACTGTTGCCGCCTCACAGCGAGGAATCGCAACTTCACGCTGCTGCATTCGAACATTAATCTGCACAATTTCGTAGCTTGAATTTTACTCAATGCATTTGTTTATTTAACCTAAATTTATAAAAACAGAAGTGAAGCCAAACGATGGTGAGAAATTAAGAAAATTGCATATAGAGTGGAAAATCGAAAACGAAAATGGAAAATGGCAAGAGACAAACTGGCTGGCTAACTGACTGACTGACTGACTGAATGTCTGCCAAGCATCGCTCATTTAAATGTGTTTTCGGTTGATTAGCTGCCAAATTGTTAAGTTAAGGCAAGTACTGCATTTTGAGGGATAGAAAAATATGCTGCAACATCGAAAGATATAAATTCTGAGGTGGCAATGATGCGCCGTTTAATTTGTTTTCAATTTAAATACACATAAATTAAATTCATTGCAGGCACTTGCTAATAACATGCGCCACCGCTGCCGACACCGTCGCCAACACCCCGCTGCCAATGCCAGTGACTGCGGGTGTATGCCAGCGCAACAAACGGCTGATTTTACAACTCAACTATTCAGCTGAGTTTGTGTGCATGTTTGCAGACACGTTTCTTACATACCTATGGATGTATGTATACTCGTATACCCATAACGGTCCCGACCGACAGACATATCGTCTAGCAGTGGAGCGCCAATACAACTGAACCAAACCAGCCACACTGTCAGCTGCTATCCAAATAATGTTCGGGTGATGGAGTCAATGCGTGGAAAGAGTGGGCGGAGGGTGAGGTGTTGGTATACAGCAAACAACCCATGCTGTGTCCAAAAGTCTGCAATTTCCGTCCACATAAATCAAGCGTGTGATAATGATGCGTTCACACTTCTGCGTTAACAATAATAACAACAAAAAACTATTTTGAATTTAAAAGTAATTTGCGGGTAATAAGATTGTTGAGCTTTTTTCTTGTGTATGTGCCATAATGTCGAATAGTTGTTGTTATTTAAAATTTACGATTTTTACGAAAAAAATTATGTGCGTGGAAAAATATGTAAGTTCATATGTTTATATGAATGTTTCTAGCAACGCCGTACCAGCTTAAAGAATTGAATACATACATATGTCAGTATATTCATACTTGCATATACATTTAGAAGTATTTAGTGTGGCAAGGAGTTGAGGAACAGGTGAAAGCATATATCGGCAAAGAATTTTTTATCGCCTAATTCATTTAGCTTAAATTGAATTAACAACGTTGCCCTCGACAACTGAACTATCGTACGCCACAACAGCAATAATGAATGCATGATAACAGTAAAGATCACAAATAAAGGGTTTTTCAATAAGGGCGGGTAGATGTGCAGAATGTCAATCGTGGCATTTGCTGTGTGGCACGTAGCGCCGTCCTGCTGGAACCACATGTCGTCTAGGTCCATATGGTTCAATATGGGCCATAAGAAATTGGTTATCATCGTTGTGTAGCGCTCGCTGTTGACGGTGACCGCCCCACCAACGTCGTTTTCAAAAAAGTACGGACCAATGACGCCGCCGGCCCAAAATCTACACCAAACGGTAACTTTTTGAGGATGCATTATCACCTGGTGAACCTCGTGTGGATTGGTGTCGTCCCATATACGGCAATTTTGTTTGTTAACACAGCCATCCATCCAAAAATGCCCCTCGTCACTAAAGATGATTTTTCGCCCAAAACTGGGGTTCTCTTCCAAACGATTCGAAGCCCAGTCAGCGAACAAACGGCATTGTCTATGGTCATCAACCTTGAGCTCCTGGGTCAGTTGGAACTTGTACGGGTGTAGGCCCAAGTCCCGACGCAAAATTCGCCCCTAACTAATATTATGAGATTGGCGGCCGCAGCAGCCGAATGGGTCGGTACGTGACTACCAACCTCGAACCTATTTGAACCTCGAAAATGAAGAAAAAGTTTTGCGATTGCCCCTCGACGGGTAACGACAAACCTTTGAGTGAATTTCCGTCATGAAAAAGCTTTTCATAAAATAAATAAAACATTATAAGACTAAAAGTTTATCTCGCAGAAAGTTTTAGGGACTCTACGCCAGACTCCAAAACTCGTTGCTGTGTTTACTGGTTCTTGGGCCATCGGTACACACGCAGAAAAGCTAGGCTTACCATTTACAGAAGCTGTGGGTACTTTTCAGAGAAGGGGACAGTTGAGCACTTTCCCTGTAAACGTACGGGCTTGGCAGTTAGACGATTAAGGCCACTGGGTGATCCTTTCTTCGACAACCTTCTCCATTAGGTTAGCTGTAGATATCTGCCTGTTGTACGTATCAAAACGGCGCTTCAGTCCCACTTGGAAAGTGCCAGACTGGTACTTCAACCATTTCAAGTACCTAGCTAACACTTAACCTATTGCATCGGCGTCCTCGACAGCTTGTGTTAAATACATTTTGTAAGGAACCCTCGTTCCAGTCTATCTCATATGTTGGGCTCTTAGTTAGATAACTTTTTCGTACAAACGATCTGCGACACGATTCAATCGCTAATTCCGCCTGCCAAGAAAAAAGTGTTAATTTTCATATAGCCGTGAATCAACTCAAAAGTAGATCTGAAAATATGACCAAACGATAGGGAAGTGTTCTCTGCAGCTGCATATTGAAGAGTTAAGTTGGTGAATTTGTGTGGTGAACAAATCCTTTTCAAAAGTATATTTATTCATTAGCAGTGACTCATAAGTAGCGTTTTCCTTCTCTGATGGTTATCATTTCGCATATCTTTTCTCTCCAATTATAACGGATTAAATCACGAAACGAAAGGAATTCAAATGGCTTCAAAATTATTCAGTATGTATGTATGACAACCTTTGTTGGCTATGAGAGCACCAATCTTTCTTTTACAAATCTACAAAGGTATCGTTTAGCATGCTGAAGGCGCGTTGCACCTCTTGTCATGTCTGCAGCACTCGTACAAGACTGAGCTGAATTCCTAAAAAACTCTCTTCTATAGACCATGGCCAGTACCAAACAGACTGGCATGAGCTTTTAATGTGATTTTTGGATATCTCTTCTAAGACCAAACTGTTGAAGTTCTGGTATAAGAACTTACTCTGGTAGAGGAAAAAAATTGGTTTCACGAATTTTCAGAATTTTCAAAAATTGGACTTTTTCGCATTTTCTTAAAGCGTAATATCTTAAAATCATTGTGTGAAAATTTGAAGTACATCGGACAAATACTTTTCGAGTTATTCAACAATTAAGAAAGAGCGCTCGGGCGCTTCGGAGCTCGATAGCAAAACTTTCAATGCGTTTTTCTCAAAACTATGCGTTTTGAAGTGCTGATCACTGTACCATAGAACCGCTTGGTAGATTTCAATAAAATGTATACTGCGTTTGAAAAACATAAACAACTCGTGCCTGATCGAAAGATTTTTTTTCTTCAAAAATTTAAATTTTTTTTAACAATTAATTGTCGGGTTTTTTCTGAGGTCGCCAAATTGATAATTTTGAAAAAAAGCTTCGATCAGTCACAAGATTATCTATTAATAAAACTAAAGGGTTTTCCAATAACAGGTGTTACAGGTGAATGGATTGCGCTATCGAGAGGCCGGAATTGGATGGTATTGATCTGGACAACGTTTATTTTCAACAAGACGGCGCTACGTGCCACACAAACAACGAAACCATTGATATTTTACGGGAAAAGTTTCCGGACCGTGTTATCTCGCAAAGAGGTGACCACAATTGGCCACCGAGATCTTGTGATTTAACACCTTGTGACATTTTTCTTTGGGGTCACGTGAAAGAGAAGGTCCACGCCAACAGCCTAGGGTTAATTCAATACCTCAAAGATGGAATTCGTAAGGCTATCGAGGACATAGAACAGCCACTTTGCAATTCTGTTATGGAAAAAAGGATATTGATGTTATTTTCCATTATTAACGGCATACCTTCTTCTTTATTATGAAATAAACATCCGATCATTTATATTAAAAATAGCATTTTTCTTTGGATATCAAAATAACACCTCTTATTGGAAAACCCTTTAATTTCTCTTGTCGGATTGATTTTAAAGGATGTATCTCCAAGGACTTGTGATGATCACTGCAAGGGACTTCTGGAGAAATGGGCTCCGCACAAATAGCGATAACTTTTACAATGATTAACTTTTTTTTTTTTTTAATTTGACTAAAGTCAAGTCGAAACATTTTGTATTAATGCTACGTTTTTATTTTTGTAAAATAAAGAAATTGACTAGCAAAAAAAGTTATTGAAAATCATCATCTTTTCGAGCCTCTGACTTTCCCTAACCACTTAACCTATATATTGACTCAATCCCAGATTCTGCATTACGTTCCTTGTACAATACCTTCTATATGCTACATATTTTTACCTCTTTCAATTGATTAAAGACAGCTTTTGTATTTTTCCCAAAAGATTCGAAGTGCGTCAAAATAAGGCGTCCCGTAAACTTTGTGTTAAAACTCAACTGCTTGAAGTCTGTTAGTGAAAATATTGAATAATACAAAAGCAGGAAAGAAGTAAATACGAATTATGATTATTAATAATGCGTAATCATTTAACCCAACGTTTCAATGAAGTGCAACTACTCATTTCCAAATCATCTTTCCTCATGATAAAAATTGTGTTAATTTGTGTGCCATCAATACTTGTAAAATATGCCATCAATTTATTTTTCCTGTCATTATTTACACTAATTACATTTTCCATAAGATGTGTTAGTGCAATTCATAATGCGAGTAAAGCCGTATTTTCATCTTAAAAAAAAATTAATTGAGCGCACTGAAAATAATAAAAACATGTACGTATGTGATTGAAAATTCATATGCATACATACATACATAGGTACATAAGTATATATACAGTGAAACCTGCCTTGGGCGGACACTCACCCTCAGTCAACTTTTGTCTGTCTAAGAGAGGTTTCCGCTCAAGGGAGAGCCGCTTATTTCCGAACTTTTTAATCTTCTAATGTGTTGAAGTACACGCAAGTGGGGAAAGTCCTTGATTGCCATTCACTTGGGAGTTGCCAGGACGATACTGCTGCATACGGTTCAAGCAGCGCACATTTTCCGGGATTAGCCCAAGAATCTTCTGGGTAGCTCCTTTATATCCGTTTGAGAACGAGCTCATGTGAAAAGGCGAAGCATCTTAGGATACTTGGTTGTGCGCTGGGTTTGGGACCCGCAACCTAAAAATCCTTCCCCAATGAAAATGACAACAAAGGCAGCGAATAAAGATCCAGCGGCTACGTTCGCTGGTCATGTTGTCCAAAATTCAGAATGCTCCGATTCTGAAAGTATTCAATGCGGTACCAGCTGGTGGTAGCAGAGGAAGAGGAAGGCCTCCTTTACGTTGGAAAGATCAGGTGGAGAAGAACTTGGCTTCACTTGGTGTTTCCAACTGGCGCCGTTTAGCACGAGAACGAAACGACTGGCGCGCTTTGTTACACTCGACCAAAATTGCGAAGTTAATCTTCAAGAAGAAGATTGATCTTGATTTGACTATAAATCTGCCTATGTCATATATTTGGCGGCTGCCGTAGCCGAATGGGTTGGTGCGTGATTACCATTCGGAATTCACAGAGAAGTTGTTGGTTCGAATCTCGGTGAAAGCAAAATTAATAAAAACATTTGCCCCTCGGCAGGCAATGGCAAACCTCCGAGTGTATTTCTGCCATGAAAAAGCTCCTCATAAAAATATCTGCCGTTCGGAGTCGGCTTGAAACTGTAGGTCCCTCCATTTGTGGAACAACATCAAGACGCACACCACAAATAGGAGGAGGAGCTCGTGCAAACACCTAATAGAAGTGTACGCGCCAATTTTTTATTTACTTTTATGTCATATATTTTCTTTCCTGCAAATTTCTACCAAGTTGTTCATTCTGATTTTCCCCAGCATTCTATGTCGTTGAACATCTAGGCTTGGGCACGCGCACAGATAGTGGAAGACTGTCTCCCGAGAATCTTCGTGATTGTGGCTTTTACATCTGACTAACAGCTGATATTCAAGTAGAATTAATGAGAACAATGCTTACGGCTATGTTATGGCTATGGCGTTATGGTGCCGCACCTACTTACATATATAATCTTTTACAGTGATGCCCATATGTTTGAACAGAACAGCTATGGTTACGGGTACGGCTAACCACTAATTGCAGCTTAATACTTAAAACTTGGTATAGGAAAAACTGACCGCCCAAGGGAGATGCCCGTTTAATACAGGTGCCCGTTACGAGAGGTTTCACTGTATAGGTACATACATATATTGTATGAGCAAATATGCTGCACACTTACGTAGGTTCCACCAACCAAATGAGAATTTATTCTTCCGCTTGCTGTGCCACACTTTTTCATTTGACCACCTACAGCGCAGTACAGCGTTAAGCAGCCGCTACCGAATATTGAATATTTTCGTTGGTAGTTAATTTAAATAAACTTCCTGTTCACTTTCAACAAATGTCCATATTGAAACACTTAGTCTGTAGGTATGACTGTACATACATGCATACATAAGTGTGAGCGAAAGAGTTACTGCGCGGTTGGAGTGAGGAAACATTTTTGTGAATGGTTAAATGAATGAATGAGGTAGACTCAACACAGAAATATTAAGAAATTGAAATGTTATTGTTTGAGCGCCCACACTTTACAACTTGTCATTGTCCAACAACAACAATAATCAAACAGGGTAGTCACCATCAGCGGTCAGTGTCCACCGCCATATGCAGCGAGTGTGTTTCGGCTTTTCCATGCATGCAACAATCACCAGCCAGAAGAGTCAGCATTCGGCGCACAAATGAACGGCACAGTTCACCACTGAAAATCCAAAACATGTCGAAGAGATTAATTTCCAACGCTAATATTAATTCTTTACCCAGACGATAGTCGAAATTATCCGGCAAACCACATGTGCAAGTGATCAGACGCCAAAGTTGATCGATTCTAGCCGCCTTAAGCAGAGCGTTGATAGTAAAAATCCACCGAGGTTTAGACAAACATGTATGTACGAATATGTAAGAATGGCTAAGAAAAATCGGCCATGTGCAGGCGCGGCAGGAA
>JAYXIM010021263.1:0-12363 GCA_037575425.1 Anastrepha fraterculus | reverse complement strand
TTTAACACGAGTTAAAAACAAGAAAAAAACACGATTTTCAATTTATTATGAATTTTTCTTGAATCTCATAGAGCACATAGAGTGAGATTTTTCGTCGCATGTGCAAAGCGTTTAAATTAGTATCAAGAAAAGTATTTGAGACTCGGTAGATTTTGCTCCCGCCGTTTAATAATTTATTTTTTATAATATATTTAATGAATTAAAATGTGTAAGCACGTAATAAATTCCTAAATTAACTATAAAAAGAATTTTTTAATGCACCTAATTCTCTTTTTACGCAAATTTTTTGGAAACGTACATATAGTATACTATTATATATATCGTGTAAAAAGAGAATTAGGTGTATGTTGTTAAAAATGGCCGAACTTTTGATTGTGGTTGAATTTGCGTTCAGGTGCAAAAACCTTCGCTCATAAAAGTTTGTTGTGTTTATAAAAATGATCAATTGTTTCATGATCCATGATGATGATTTTGATTTGGTTTCGTGAAGAGAGCTGAGTCATACCGTCCTATGCCTTTCATTAGTCACAGGCTTGGCCCTCCCTCTCGCTTTCAATCCTTCTATTTCCCATAAATTAGGTTACACATAAAATTGATTTCTACTCACGACTCTATAAGTAAATCTTTTGTGCGAGTTTTTTCAATTCAAAGTAAGATCGAATAAATTATTTGTATTCCGGCTGTTCAGCGGCGATACTTTTGAAACCAAAAATTTTGATTGGTATCGGAATAGGGAATAATGTTCATTTCGATTCCAAGGTATTTGGTCGGAACAGAACAGGCATAAATAATTTAAAATACTCTTATTATTTTCAATATATTCTGATTAATTGCATATGTATGTACACTTATACGAGTAAAAGTTGAAATAACCTCAAAGGCGCATTTTTCTTGTAATTTGACATGTGAAGGATATTAGTAAAGAATAAATCCCCTATTTCTGAAAGGTGATCATTTTCTTAAGACGTATTTTATTATTAAAAAATATATATTATAAGGTTTATCCTGGCTGTGTTAGGATCGAATCACTTTGTGTTAGTATCACTTGCTTTGCGTGGCTTTTAAAACTTGTTTGGCCAAATGGGCACGTTGACTGCAGTCCTCACAATCAGATAATTCGTAAAAGGAAAAAGAAAACAAAGATGTTTGATGTATTCAATAAAACATAATACATTTTTGAATTTTTTTTTGGATTTTAACTAGGGGCTGTTGAAAAATATTGCGAATTTTTCTTTTAATAGTAAAAATGTTCAAGATAAGGCGCCAATCGCGACTACGACGAAAGTTTCGGGTACGCGAATTATTTTAATTTGGGGTAAAATAAGTGAATTATTTTTGCGTAACATTTTTGCGCAAACAGTTTAAATTGTTTTATGGTCGATCTTTATGACCTGAGCGATGCTATGATTACGAGATAACAGTCAACTTCGAGTGTTGCTGCGATTTTATCGACAGTTTCGAAATTATCGAGACTTTGTTTAACATCCAAACAAATGCCTAAACGGAATCGACGAAATCAAAATTGCACGTAATTAGCTGTTACAGTATCGGCACCATAAACACCATTCACAATTTCAGCGACCTGGATTGCATTTTCGCCTTTATCAAAGAAAAATTGTAAAATGTACCGAATTTTCTCTTTGTTGACTTCCATTGTTAAAACCCTGTAACACACAACTGAGTGGAACAAATAAAAAACAGCAAACAAATTTTTTGGTGTGAAATGTCACCTTGACAACGAGCATAGGTTGGGCCCACTTGAACAAATATTAAAAATTCGACCGTTGTGATACCATACAGGGGAAAGGAAAAGGGAGGAAAGAAGGAGCCTTGGGATTAGGAGATGATGACCGTCTATTTACGACGATGATTAACTGCACCAGATGTTAGGTTAGGTTAGCCTGGTTGGCAAAAGGCCACGCATAGACCTTTTGGTCCTTAGCGATACCAGATGGAGACCGACCTCTATGAATACCTAAAGTAGAATCATGTAGGATGTCAGCGCTTTTGGCGAACCTAAGCAGCGCTGGGAGATCCGGTTTTGCGACGTCCTCCAGACCTTCTCTCCCAACTAAAGTACGGAGTCATGTAGTCTGTGCAACCTGAGCTCCACTTTCCTATTGAGCTGTGACCGAAGGTTCTGTAGGTGAATACTCCAGCAGACATCAACCTCCTCGCCGCCAATGTAGTGGTTTTCATCGCTCCTGTTATGCACAGAGCAGCGAGTCGTTGAATCTTTTCCACTAGCATTAAGTATGTCCTTCACCAGATGTATTCGTATGATTTTTAAATCCGCAATATCCACAGGTGTAAGGCAAACGTGAGAGCCCAGATGCCGAAATCTTTAACCGAGGAGAGCAGAGCAGCTGAGATGATTCCATCTCGTCCTCCAGACAGCTTCTGCAGAACCGCCTTGAGACAACGACAACGAGCATTAACTTTAAATTACTTGATCGATATCGACCACTGCAGTCATCTACCGAGAAAACAATGGGTTTCCTTTTAGCCAAACTTATATATAGACCAACAAAAGCATGGGATGTTTGAAACAACCTAAACAAAAACAAAATAAATAAACGACAATTTGAAACTTCGACTTCCTTCAAGCGCTTCGAGCAAAGCTTCCATTTAGTCCCATTTCATATATTTCAGTATTTTCTATTCATTTTTATCAGTCATCGAAGCCAAGCAAGCAAAGCCAGCCTGCATTGGGCCAGCAACTTTGAAACTTGAGAAAATTTAATAGAAATTTAACAGAAATTTTTTATAAGTGAAAAAAGAGTAACTCCAAATTATGTTATAACAAAATGGAAAATGTAATTTAAAATTTAAAGTTTTTACAGTAAACAAATTTTTGATTTGTTTTCCAATAAACATTAAAATGGCTACTAACAACTCAATTGCGAATTATCTCAAGAATTAAGGGGTTACATGGGTTTCGTGGGTTCGAAAAATCGATTTTCTTGGCTTATTAATTTCTACAGCATCTCAAGAATATTATCCTAAATTTTCAAGTCGATCCGAATAATAGTTTCGGAGATGCAGTCTTTGGAAGGTGTACGCTCCAAGCCACTTTTATTGTTACTCAAAACTTTAAACGCGTTTTTCTCGGAACCGTGTTTTCAAAGTCGGTTGTGAAATGTTCTCGAAAACTACTCAGCCGATCTTGATGAAATTTTACACAGGTGTTCGAGATACAATTTACTCGTGCTTGAACGAAGGATTTTTTTTTCAATTACAACTATTTAAAAAAACAAAATGTCAAGCAAATTTGACCGAAAATTTAATTTTTTTGGAAAAATGTCTGCCAAAATTCCAATTTTTACTTTTTTTCTTTCTAAACTAAAACACTTAATTTTGTTTTTTTTTTTGCATTTTTGATGATCCTGTCAGGAGTTATGCTGACAACGCGGACGCACCGTTTTTTCGAGGGATCACCGGAAATGTCGTCACAATGGAGGAGTTTTTTTTTATATTTTTTTTGTTGAAAATTTCAGAAATTATTCTTTAAATATGTATCTATAAGACAGAAAAAAGTTTGAATTAAATAAACAATTTTTTACATAGAAAAAAATATTGAAAATAGGCCTTTTTTTAACCGACAAAGCCCATGTAACCCCTTAAGTGCAACTAATGCGGATTGACAACTAGACTCAATCCTCATAATTTAAGCCGATTAGCGGAATTTTCGATAGCGACATTGCCGAAAAATTACAGTTAATATCTATTGGGAATGAAAAATAGTTAAACTTTTAAAGAGCAGAACAAGAAAGCCTGGATGCAATGCACGTTCGAGATTACATTAATTGTTTGGTATTTCGGAGCAGCTTGAGAAATTGCAATTCAAGATTTTTTGTAAATAAATAATTATTTCGTAATATTAGCGAACTTATTAGCAGATATGTATTTGAGAAAAGTATAATTATATGAATTTTAAAGCAACTTATTCGAAACAGACCGCAGCAACGGAGCAGTCAGTGTGGCCGCTCATCCAGCGCGGCACATGAGGAACGATTTTTTTTTGTTAGAGGAGAACAACAGTGATTGTATGTTCTGTCATCACAACATTCTTCTGAAATCATGCCGTTTAAGCTCAACAAGATCACCACCCAGCTGCTAGGATGTATGGTTTGTTGAGTAATCGCCTACGCCAGTGTCAAGGAAATTCAGTTCTCAGAGGAAGGTATATTACAAGCACGATTTAGAGCAGGTACGAAGTTGTTGATGAGACAAATAGTCTTTTGGTATACAAATGGGTTTTCAATTCGTAGTCAATGATTGGCCAAATGCCTTAAAAAAGTTTGCGCAAGTTCGCATTATCAACATCAACATTTCACAGGTCATTAGCAGAATACTTTTAGAAAAAATAAAAAAAATGTTGTTAGCAGTGGGATCCTATATATAAAAGTACTGCTAGATTGTGAATTAAATCAAGTGTGAAGATCAGTTACTTAAATGTTGACCGAAGCAGACCATTTCCCGCTGGGTCACTGCGATCGAGCGACCACAAAACGTGTTGTGTTTATTGGCTTCGGTTGACGCAACTGATTCATGTTTTAATACAACTTTTATGTGTAAATAAAACCAATAATCTTTTTTTGCATTATTTTAGCTTAATATGTTTTAGGTTGTATTTTTCTCATATATTTTTCTCAATCTATGTATACTCGTGGGTGCACAGATTTGTTTTATATGTTTAATTCGTTATTTTGATCAAATTACTTAAGAGTACAATTGTAATAGTAATTGCGTAATTATTGTTATTGCTACAAGTTATTCAAAGGTTCAATTTAGTGTATTATTTTACAAACAACTATGCATACATATGTACATATGTATATTAAAATTAAAAGGCTTAAGACTTTATTTCGAATGCATCACAAATTTCCTTTGCTATTCGCTAAAACTTATGTACTTACATATTTTGTTTTTGTTTTTGTTTTACTTAAAATGCAACAACAAATGTGTGTATCGATACCATTTATGTATACTAATTTACACGTATGTAAACATTTTTCGTTTTAAAAAATGCTCTTTCACTTTCCGCCTTTTCGCTATGCTGTTCTATTGATTTATTTATTTTTTCTTTTTCAATAAAGTGACTAAAGACAATGGACTGCCTACATAAATAAATATTTGAAACAAATGTTAATGCACTTGTTTTAAAATGGGTGAATGCAAAAATATGTACATATCGACCGCTGTGCGTCAAGTGATCGTATTCGATGAATTGTAAAAAAATGAGTTTTGAATTAAAAAAAATAACAACAAACGACTCATCACGTGCCAATGTATGCGATGTATAACAAGGACTGCTGGCAAACCAAAGTAAATAAGGTTTGCATTTGTAATAAGAAAAATGTTTCTTTGCTACTTCTACGATCACTTCGCTCACATTATTGTTGTAACTGTTTAGTTTGTGGTAAATGTGTGGAAATAAGAAACATAAATATTTAACTCTATGATATAATTATAACACTTAGAATATAAATTCGTATACCTTAGTTGAGATAAACGACTAAAACTAATTAAAGATCGTTGTTCTTAAGCTGGAGCCTTGAAAGCTGTTTAACGCATGCCATTCGACTGCCGATTCAAATTAAATTTTTTCCTTTCCGTCAGCCCTTTTAAGTACACTATTTATCGACACGTATTCCCAGCTGCGGGCTTACCACCTTTGAGACGCCAAGCGCCACATCTCTATAGACGTATACTCGCATCATGTAAAAACAACACCAAATTTACACCCCTCAGCAACTCCATTACTTGCTACCGCACCACCCACTTAAGCACCATACTTAATGCCATAGTCTTGGTAGTGACTTACGTGCGAGCGGTAATGACTTAAATTGCTAAGATTACTTAAATTCCCTAAGTTCCCGCTCAGATGATGGTGGTGGTGGTGATGATGACTACTGATGACGGACGCCGCCGCTGCAGCTGATGCTGCCGCTGCGCTAGCGCTTGTCGGTGGGCTAGCAGATTGAAGGCTGCCATTCGGACTGCTCGTGTCCATTTGGCAAGGCTGGTTATGTTCGAAGAGCATATCGCGGAAACCCAGTGATGTGTGTCCGGTGACGACGCCTCCCACAACAGCCGACGGACTGCTGGTGACCGTAATTGCCGACGCGTGATTTTGATTACCCACCAGCACACCTGCTGAGCCGTTTTGATTATGATTGCTGTTGTTGTTGTTATTATTATTCGTCGGTGTACCGGCAGCACCGTTGCCGATCGGCTCAGAGGGTGGCGTTTCAGGTGTGTACCAGCCACCATGTGTGGGTCCATGGGAAGTTGAGATCGTTGTGGGCGATGCACCCGTTGATATGGTGGTTGCGCCGCCCAGTTGTACACCTGCATGTCCGCCAGGCGTTAGCGGATGCGTGTGTGAGACGTGGGCAGCGTGGTGATGACGTAATTGGGCATGGTGCGCGGCAGCAGCGTGATGGGCGTGCATCTGTGTGGAGGCGACGGCCAAATTATCCTCGTTCAGGTGATAGGGATAGGCGCTGTGGTGTATGCGTGGATTGTAGACGTTCATCAATGAGTCAACGGTGAAACCGGCATGCTCCACTGAACCGGTGAGGTGATTCATTTGCGCCAAACTGTCATGGCATGAATTCAGCATGGCAGTGCTCAAACCGGTGTGCATATCTTTGCCGGCAAGACAACCCAACTCCATGATTGGCTCTTTTTTGAAATGGGCATGTGCAGCCATATGCTTGGGATCCAAAATACCATTCGTCATCAGCTTAAGCGGTTTGATCTCGGCCAGTTTTTCGTTCATCATCGCCTGGCGCTTCATGGCCTCCTCTTTCTCGCGCAGAACATCCTTCTTCTTGAAACGACGACGCCGTCGTAAAAACGAACCATTGTCAAACATATTATACGAGTCGGGATCGAGTGTCCAGTATGAACCTTTGCCAGGCTTCTTGTCATCACGCGCCACCTTCACAAAGCATTCATTTAAGCTGAGGTTATGCCGTATTGAGTTCTGCCATCCCTGTTTATTGTCGCGATAATAGGGAAATCGCTCCATTATGTACTGATAGATTCCATTCAAAGTGATCTTCTTGTCGGCCGAGTTCTGAATGGCCATCGCTATGAGTGCGATGTAGGAATAGGGTGGCTTTACAATCTCCTTATTCTGGTGTGGAGCGCCTAAACCGTAAGCGCTCGCCGGATAGGAGTAGCGCGAATACTGATCGTAAGCATAGTGGGCAGCGGCGGCCGCCGAAGCAGTGGTCATAGCGCCGGCGGTGGCGGCACTGGGATAGCCGGCGGTCTGCGCGTAATGGCGCGAGAACGAATTTTGATCGGTGAACAGTGTATGCATTGTGATGGATGTTGATGTGCTAGATATTGCAGGTGAATAACCGCAAAGAAGAGTATCAAGTAGAATTGGTTGAGATGGTTTGATAATTTGTAACGTTTGATTTATTTTTATTGTGCCGACGCATGTGATGAGAAAAACTTTAGTCACTTTTGACAAAACAAAGTATAGCAAACTCGGGCACAAAGCGCTAATTCAAATTCATGTTCGTTTTATTTTTAGCGTTTTGACTTGGTTTATTATCAGCACTTCGGTTAATTATTAAATCACTATTGTTTAGTTTGGCTTCGGATGCATGGCGCACGTATTTGTTTTCGCAAGCCGCGAGTCCTATTCGCTAAATTCTTTATTTACTCAGCAAATATTTACTTAATTTCCCTTGTTTATATTTTTTAAGTAAACTCCGGTGTTACAGCTGTGTGTGTCGTCGCAGGTTCTTGACGCGTCTATGAAAATACTCGCAGCTTTTGCTTCACATAGATGTACCTCTTTTATAATATTTTTTTTAATCAAATGTTATTCTATTATTTTTATATGATCTCATTGGACGCGTTTCACTAAGCGAACGAAGGAACATCCAATAAAAACTATTGACATTAAAGTGGTGTGTAAATTAGTCACAGTGGTTGTAACATATATGTTGTTTTTTTCTATATTACTTTTATTTTCCCTTTCCACTATTAAACGCCGTTTGTCTACTTCTTATTGCCTTGCTGTTTTTATTTTGTTTTTACTGAGAGAAGCACTTCACCGAGCTCAACGATCCGTTCCAGATAGTAACACGTCAGATACTGAATCTGTAGCTGAAATAACATTCACCTCGAGTCCGAACGCAACACAAAACAGCAAGGAGCAGTGTAGATGCGCGTATGAGCGGGAAGGAGGGCATAGCGAACAGAAACACACCAAAACATACGCACACACGCGTACACTACGAAACTGTGGAATGCCTGAATGGCTGGATTTATGAAAACTTGCGCTAATGTGTGTGTGTGTGTAGAAGTTCACCCGCACTTTGCGTTAATGTTGGTGTTAGTGCTCTTGCGCTCTGCTCTCAGTGCGCCTATGTAAAAGGCAATGGAATGGAAGCGTATGCCTGCGTGTGTGTATGTATTTGTTGCTTTTGTGAAAATCCACCATCCATCCAGTCAACAACAACAACGACAACAATAAGAACAACAAATTCCACCACCACCATGCACGTACAGCTATGAAAACAACCAACTAATCAGGACGTTACAATGTAGTGGAGGATGTGCAGCAAGAGAGTATGTGATGCATACATGCGTGCATGTGGGGCTGTGTGTGTTTGTTATCTTACTTTGTATTAGTGGCAGTCAGAAAGTGAAGATTCAACCATTCAGCGCAATAGCAACACTTTAGTATTTGTGTAGGATGAAGTTCAGGCCGCTGTGTGTGGGTATAGCTTGTATATGAATACGAGTACATGCATGAGATGTACATATTTTGTTGTTTGCACGGTGATAGCAGCCACCTACTGTTGTTTTACTGCTCCCGCATTTATTGTTGTCCTCCAGTGCATTTGCGGTTTTACGCATGTTGTTGTTTTCACTAATAATGTTGTTGCTGTTTTTGCTATTGGCACTTAGCACTTGCCGCCGGCGTCATTCATATTTAGCAGCGTGAAAATTTGAATGATTTTCAGGCAATCAGTTAGAGTGAGATGGTGCGCTTGAATGGCAAAACTAAAAACAGTTCTATTATCATATACATAGGTATGTATGTATGTATGTATGTATGTTTATTAATAAAAAAGAAAGTAATATGTTTGTAATGAGACCTACTTACTACCGCTAAAATAACATTACATACATACGTAACTATAAATATGAACATTTTGAAATCGGTCGTATTCAGTGTGCTTTAAGGTAGCACCGCACGTCCCCATGACAGTCATCTAATTATATCGGAAGAATTTGATCAGGTTATAGTAATGTACGAGTATCTACATAAGTTTGACATTCATACGCCTATCTCACTAAAAAATATACTCGGCAGTGGGTTTTGCAGGCCCGCCTTCAATATTTATTAACTCAGTTAAAAATAATATTTAACCACACACCTTTTCATAATCGACAATCCTTAAAAAGAGAACACCACAATTACAGAGGCTTTCTTATGAGGATATGACTCCGCCTCATCCTCTCAGTTTTCTTTAAATAAAACATTTTATTAGCCTCCTCCTGAAGTGCTTTAAATTTTCAATTAAAATATCCTTTTTTTCGAATAAATTTTATCCAGCTTTAGCTTCCAGAAGCCTATTTCATAGAAGTAACAAATGCGACAGTCGTTTCTTGCTTGAATTTACAAAAGCCAGAATTGTCGGCAAAATTGTTTTTTTTTTTTGTTACATACCCCTCTATAAGGAACTACGACAATTATAGGCAAGCAACCGCGATGATACTGGAAAACTGGCAATGGTGTCACTGTCATAAAATCGTCGGGACACTAACGACAAAACTAAATATTTCCGGCGGTGAGTTTTGTCAATTTTTCGTATATTAATTCATTTCATTACTTTTCATTAATTTCTTTAGAATTTCTTAACTTTCTTTCTCTCCATCCAAAGATATTTTTAAGTGAAAGTGAAGAAAAAGAAAGCTATTCGAATATGTCGCCAACATTTCACGAACGAAGAAGCCGACTCCTCTTGATGCTCAAAATTATAAAGCGACTGTAAAAAATTAGGAAGACGGTGTAATGGTTCGTGCTCGTGTGCAAAAGGAGTGGAAAATTTTGTGTTTATACCGGCAAATATGGATCACAAAGTGTATTTGGCCATTTTCAATGTAAATTTGAAGCCAAGTGTGGATAAATTAGTATGATTATTATTACTTCCGATTATTTGCTTCAACAGACGAAGCTTTGGTTGTTACACAACGTCCCTAAAAAGCTTAAAACTACTCAAGAATAAAATCATAGATGAGTGGAACAAAATCTGATCCAAAGAAACCTTGAAGTTAGTGGGGGAATCTATGTCAAGACCTTCAGCATACCAGAGGTTATCAGAAGGAAAGGCTTTCCCACCTTTTACTAATTGTAATTCTAAGTATCTGCCTCGATTTGTACGCAGACTTTTGGGTTCAAGATCCTTGCAGTATTTTTAGTTTGGTTATTGTTTTTTACTATGTTCCTGTTTTTGATAAATAACTTTATACCAAAGTATGTATCTTATAATAATGAATTAAAGAAATAATATTTTAAGTTTGGAACATTTGGAATGGATTACATTGAATAGTTAGTTTATCTTGTACGCACAGTTTTGCTGCTGAGTGTACATACATTTAGCACTCCAAAACATATTTGTCAATTAAAATTAATAAAAAAATTAAGAAAACGTTCCAAAACAACCTAGGTTACCACCAACAAAATGTTGTGTGGTATACTACGCACATCCCCACGCTCCTCAAATAACATCAAATCTCGCTCTGCTGAAAAATGTGCCAAATGAAGTCACTGGCTTTGTGGTTCAGAAAATGTTGTGCCTAATGCTTAATTTTTCTTTGCTACTCATTTTCGCTTTTCATCCTCCCTCTTTACCACCTTCCCCGTAGCCTCATTGCCTACTCTAATTAATTTGGTTAAAATATTCGTAAATTAAGCACTTTATTTGTTGTTGCTTGTTTTAATTATTCACTGGGTTTTATTAGCATTGCTACTTTGCGGTGTGTTTTTTGTAGTTGCCAGTATTTTTGGTTGCACGTACATATACATGCCATTACGAACAACAAATCAAACTTACTTAGCTGCCATTTACAAAACACAGCTGCTGCCAAATAATTCACTTTATCTTTTCCACCATCGACCTCGCCAACCGCGGTCACAGAAATTCTACTATACTAACACAATTACCAGCAGTAACAGCGCTAAGTCAAAGTAAGTCGTAAGTGAAAAAAATGCATACTGGAAAATACACTAGTCTCGAACTGGTCCGTTTATAGTCAATGTATGTATTTGGGCTTTTGCATGTAAACACTTGACGACGAGATTTCGGAATAAATTTAATAGTCTCCACCTACGCGTAGTTTTCGATAGTTTGGAGCAATTACTAAATTCTAAAATAAAATCTTACTCACTGCGGCCTTTTTGTAATAGATCCGAAACAGCGATAAATATAAACGATTGTATTTATTGCAGCAAAAAAAGGTGTCTTCTTGTAGCTAAACATTTTAATAAATTTAAAATATTTCTGCCAGCTAGTGGGAGCAGAGGAAGATCAGGTGGAGAAGGAAGCGAAAATCCCGTAAGGGGATATGGCACCAATCAAGAAGAAGAAGAAGAAAGCTAGGTTGGTTTAGGTTACGGTGGGCCCATTTAGACCTGGAGGCCCATTGTAAAACCACTAGTAGGGACATAAGTTTTCGCCTCAATTTTCGAGGTCATGAAGCCTTCTCTCGAATAAATGATGAAATATTGTGAATGGTTGCAGATTTCAAGTCTGCCAGACATCCAAAGAAGTAAAAGTATGGATAGCGCCGCTACATTTTACCAAGAGCAGGTCAGTGGTACAAAAAGTGTTCAACACTCTCCACTTCCTATGCAGCTGTGACAGAAATCATTGGAGGTAGACTCATACGCTTGATGGTGCCAATCACTGTACCAATGGAAGGCCGGTCTCTTTTGATGAGTGCCACAATTCTGTGTTCACTCTCTCTAGGCCAGACCTGTGTAGTCACTTCGCAAGTGGACTGCATGGATCGTCTACTGTTGCTACTTGCGCGATGCCACCAGAGCTTGCTTGAAAATAAAGAGATGCCCACATATCAGGCAGAGTTGACTGATTTATGATCAATTCCTTTCCTTGACTGCTCGTCCGTGTTGAAATTTCCAGGAATTTTTCGGTGTCCAGAAACTCTGCACCGCTTAACCAGTTCTTTTAGAATAGCCTTACATTCAATTACTACTTTTCACTACTCGCTAGGTGGTTGGTGAATCGAAAGCAGCTATTCTTGTAGTTTTGTGTTGTTTTCATTGCTGTTGTGCACATGTATTGTGGTGGATTTTCATTG
>JAYXIM010021262.1:0-23265 GCA_037575425.1 Anastrepha fraterculus | reverse complement strand
AAAAGGAAAAGCAAAACGACAAATGATTCGCAATACTATGCACGTACGAGTGGTGGAGCAAGAAAAAATAGTAGTCGAGTTTATTTTTCAAGAAAATATTTTCTTAGGTCAGACATACCCAAACAATGAAATGAAAACATTATTAACATTTTGACGGAATGTCAAAATCGTTGTCGTCGTCGTCCTCGTCGTTGTTATCAACATTGCAATGCATTGCTGCTCGCCAGACAAACGCTTCAAATGTTGAAAATAGGAATAAAAAAATTAGCTCAGACTTGCCTTCAGGGCTGATGGTATTGGCTGCAGAGAGTTGGAGAATTGAATGGGCGAAATGTTAAAGAAATAATTTAAGAATGTAGCAGAAGGAGGGGAAAAGCTACGTATTTTACTTCTATTCATATTGAATGAATTTTAAATGCGTGAATTGAAGTGAAACAGTTGAAAATTGCGCTCAAGCCGAATGCTGGATGTCCATGAGAATTGTGTTACTTTTACACTCATACCAAACGCTTACATGTGTATACACACACACATTCATATATCCATATGACTATAAAATATCAGCACATGCTCGTACCACATAATGGTATGAGTGAGCAGAGAAATAAGTTGGTTATGGGTGCCGAAACAATTTCGCTGCTAACAAAAACTTTAACTGCAAGTATTTAAGAGTCCCAAAGAAGACGCACACTGCATTTCTCGTTTTCCATCGTACAAATGTATGTATGTATGTGCATAAATATACGCGCTGCTATTCAATTCAATCAATTTTCTTACTGTTCAGAGCCACTGCTATTGAATTTACTTTATAAATTATGTTAAAATAATAAAAATATTTTTGAAAATAATGCGATTGCGAGCAAAATCAAGTGAGTAACGAAAGATCTCAAAATCATCACAAATCATGGATGGAATGACAACCAAAGGAGAGGATGAGCATGCATACATACATACATACGTAGCTACATAGACATTTACACTGAATCAGTATCGCCCGTGGTCGAAAATTCCATCAATAACTATTTTCACTGATAGTAGCGGGCTTAATCAAAATTTCAATTGAACTATGGTAGGTAGTTGAAATGGTTGAAGTACCCCTCTGGCACTCCCTAAGCAGCACCAAAGCGCCGTTTTGATACCATTATGAGACCTCTAATGAGCAGATATCTACAGTCAACCAGAGTTGTTGATGTAATGGAGAATATTGATGGGTTTAAAGTTAGAGCACTGCCCCAGGCTGTCGAAGAATGGAGCACCCAATGACGTTTATCGGCTAGCTGCCAAGTCACGGCATTTACAGAGAAAGTGTTGAACAGTCTTCTTCTCTGAGAGATCCCAACAAATTCTGCATTGGGAATTAAATGGTAAGCCTAGCTTTTCCGCATGTTTGCCGATTGTTCAATTACCGGTAAGCATAGCTACGAGTTTGGAAATTGAGTTGCATGAAGTCCCTAGAACGTTCTGCGCCCTGCGTCTATTGTACTGGGTTCAAAGGGTTTTCGAAAAAGCGCACGAAGAAATAGAGCTCCATCTGTTCCACGCTTTTCTGAGCAATAAGATGTGCAATTTCTCTTTTACAACAAACAGGGGGATGCCGATGACCGATGACATCAATTCAGTCGACCCCTTCCTGGCAAAGTCATCAGCAATTTCATTTCCCTCCATGTTCCTATATGCTGGAACCCAAATCAGAGACATGTTACCTGCACACCCAAGAGATGGGATCTCCTCCTTACAGGAGTTGAAAAATGTTAATAGCTCCCGCATTCCCTAAAAATTCTGCATGTCCGCAGATTCACAATGACTTCAGCCTGAAATACACTACCAGTATTCAGCAGTTTTAAGGCAGTAGATAAATTAGTTCAATTAGAAAAGAATCTCTACTCAGGCACCCGCTTCCGTCTTGGAGCAGTGGATGAAGACTGAGATAATAAAAATATATAGAGGTACCTTCACAAATACTAGGAAACTCTGTATAGAAAATGGGGTTTTTGGGACTCCTGAACTCAAAACGTGCTTTTTAAGCTTTTTCGGTCATAAAATATGTGAACTATTTTTCAAACCCTAGTACCGATCCATGAAATTGTTTTAGAATTTTTAAATTTTCGTTAATTAATTTATTTTATACTGGTGCCATGCCCCCTTTTCCAATACCTAATATTTTTCGCCTTAAGCACGACATTCGTAATTTCAGTACCGCGCATAAATGGCTCCAGAGAAAAGCAACATGAAGATTTAAATTTGTATCAGAATCGGTGCCGTCACCACGCCACCAAAAGCTTTATAATGGAACTGAAGAAATATTTACCTAGACAACCTGCTCTGATTTTAGCTAAGGCTGAACAATTTCAAAGGAAGTGGCCAACTGTTTCTTCCTATTCCTCATCTCTACAACTTCTACAATATTCATGGGAGAAAACTCTTAGTCTCAAGGAATGCCTGCCAAATAGCCAATGACCGGTTATAACAGGTGGCGCTAAAGTAATCCTCCTATCAGAAAATGCTATAAATTTTGCGATTGTCCCCTAATGTCTGTTCTGTTTTGCAATTTTTGTGTAGTAAACACATGCGAAATACACGTTAATAAACAATGTTACGCTACACTGCTCCAGAACGCGGAATATTGCTGACTATTTATTTGACCAATAATCGGTCGGTGACTTTGGCACAACGTGAATTCCAACGCCTACTGGTGAAACACTGCGACGTTTAGCCGCTCGCCTCGAAGAGACTGGCACAACAGGACATGCTGCCAGGCGTGGCAGACCCCGGAGTAGCCGTTCTGCAGAGAATATTGCTGCTGTAGCCGAGGATGTCATGGGAGCCCCGTCGACATCGACCAGACGACGTGCCACGCAAATGCGTATCAGTCGACGGTCTTTATAGCGAATTTTGGTACAAGATTTGAAGATGTTTCCGTACAAAGTCCAGACGGTGCATCAGCTGTTAGCTGCTGACGGCCAATCACCTCTAACATATGCTCAAGCCATCCTTATTCACCACCAAGAGGAAGATGATTTTTCATCAAAAATAATCATGAGTGATGAGGCCCATTTCCATCTTAGCGGGTACGTAAATAAGCAAAATTTACGCTTCTGGGGCACTGAAAATCCGCGTGTAACCCACGAAGAGCCATTACACCCGCTCAAATTCACTGTATGGTGTGCTGTTTTCGCTGGAGGAGTCATCGGACCTTTTTTCTTCGAAGACGTCGCGGGCCAAACGGTTACTGTGAATGGTGAGCGCTACAGAGCAATGATCAACGAGTTCTTTTTGCCGCAACTTGATGAATTGGGATTAGAAAACATGTGGTGCCAACAGGACGGTGCAACGGCACACACTGCACGTGCCACAACCGATATGCTGAAGGATGCATTTCCCGGACGTCTAATCTCCCGTTTTGGCGATTTGCACTGGCCAGCAAAAAAAAAAAAAAAGCAAGATCGCCTAATTTGACCGCTCCAGACTTCTTTTTGTGGATCTTCTTGAAGTCGCGGGTTTATGTCAACAAGCCTCAGACTCTTGCAGCTCTTAAAGACAATATCCGTCAAGAATGTGAGGACCTATCGCCGGAAGTTTTGGCCAAAGTGATGGAAAATGCCATAAAAAGGGCTCAAAAGGCAATCAACTGTGGCGGCGGCCATTTACATGACATCATATTCTCGACTTGATGTAAAAAAAATTAAAAGACCAAATAAAAATAATGCACAAGAAGAATCAAAGTTTTTCATTTTTTTTTTTTTTTTTTAATTACAGCCAAAAAACATCGCAAGGTTACTTTTGCCCCACCTCCGACCTTCGAGATACTCTCTTTCATAAAGATAAGCAGCTCCTTTGTATTTTTCTTGCTTATTTGTGGCCATAGTAGCCTTGCTGTTGCGCGTGTGTCTTCAACTTTCCACTCCCTGTTGGTATGTTGCATAATGTTATTCTTAACTACATATTAATTTTCTCGTGGTCGTAGGTATCCCAATGACACTTCTATTACTGAGCAGTTGAAGAGTATTACCTTTCCGGCCTAGCTCATTGGCAATTTCCCTCAATATCGCTGTGCTCCGGAGCCCAATTAAGGCTTGTCTTGAATACTTGAAATATTATAATAAATAACTCAAAAATATAATTAATATAATTTTGTATAGCAGAAAAAGTTCTATCGAATGATTTGCCAAAGAGCAAACAAATCCTTGTAAAGTAAAAGAAAATATAAAAACGCTATAAACTTATTCCCCAACCCAATATTTCCTTCAAATCGGTGCACGTTTCATAAAAATCTGACGAACGCTACACTCAAACAGAGGCTTAAATATTTTAGTGTGGCATATTTATGTTTTTTCAATTTCAAACGTTTATTAACAAAAAATGGTTACAAATTTAATCTTCAAAATAATAGCCATCGCTACCGACACATTTTCCCCATCTCTCAGGCAATTTGTGGATGCCGCGCCAAAAAAATTGGCCGTCTTTGGCCGCAAACCAATCATCGAGCCATTTTTTGGCTTCTTCGTCAGAATTGAAGCGCTGCACGGAAAGTGCGTGGCCCATCGACGCAAACAAATGATAATCGGAAGGCGCCAAGTCTGATATATTATATAAATGTTGATGCGAGTAGTTACGTATAGCGGTACGAATGCATATTCTTAGGTTATACATTTTAAGTTTGTATCATTTTTTTTTAATTAATCTTCTTTTGCATGAAATAACTGTTACGAATTTTCACTTCAATGAACTTTTCATTCATCGCTCCCTTTTGTTTGGCCACACAGCGCGTTGCATGTATGCGTACGCATTCGCTTCACTACTCTTCTTCCTGTTTTCATTAATTAACTCTCCTTTAAAGCTGACAAAAACAATAAATAATTAAATTTTGAAAGTAAATATTTTCTCAATAAGCAAAGAAACTGTAAAGAATAATAACAGCAAAACGCAAAAAAGAACGCAATAATGTAAAAGGAGCGTAAGGCCGCCGTTTTTTACACATGCCCAGTTGCTATAATGTGCCTACACACATCCATACGCATGCATACATTCGTATGAGTAGTACGAGTATGTGGAATTCGTAGGCGGGCATGAGTGCACACATAAATACATAAATGCTTATGTATTTATAATTCATGAATTCTTATTAGCACAGGAATTTTTGATTTTTTCAGTTACGACGTTCTTCCAGCAAACGACTGGTAACGAACTTTAAGATAATAACAATTCAGTGGTTTTGCGAAATTCCGGAATTGGGTGCAGTTGTTCTCAACAAATCGCTTTAGAACATAGCTGCAAAAATGACATATTTTGGTTTGGGAAAAACTTTTTATGCACGTTTTCCGCCACTTCGAGCAGATTTTCGTTGAAAATATTTATGTACATAGATTTAATTTTGCTTATAGCGATTGCGGCATACTTTAAACACCTGCCGTAGAATTCACTAACATATTTTAAACGTATTTATTTATATTTTTTCTTTTAATTTTATTTAACGACTCAAATATCAGCAATCAATGTAAATACAGTATTAAACAACTAAATTCAAAATTTGTACAAAATTATATCTAAAGTAGATAAACTAAACTGAAATTGGATAATGAATTATAGCCTCGAATGGGCAAGCAATGGTTGCATTACCCGCAAAACCCCATAGAAAGGGTAAAAATTGTGAAGTCTACTTTGTGGCATATTAAAGCTTATCCGCTCAAGTGGAACTGAACAGTCGACGAAGCCATTAATAACACTAAAAATAAACAAAAGTGAGAATTTGAAGGTCTCTACAAAGAAGAAGTTCGCATATAAAGAAGATTCAGGCAGTCATGTACCATTTTTGAGCTGATTGTAGTTGGTAGAAAGGCTGTCAAAGCCACCTAGACTATCTGAAAGTATGTAGATGTGAGTTCCTCTCGATTTTCTACGGAGACATTCCCACATATCTCACATATCTCAATGGCATGTCTTTCTGCCTGTAAGATAGTTGGGTAAAGACCCATTGGAATCGATTTTTTTAAATTTGGACCCACCCCTGTTCTACCATCTTCTAATTTCGATCCATCAGCGTACCATATCTGGGATCCGGGTTTGAAGGTGATATAATTGTTTTTCCAGGTCGCACGTTCATTTATAAAAACTTGAAAGTTCTTGAAGAGAATAGATTTGGGAGATTTGGGCATCCACCCTATAAAGAATAGGAGTATGCCGGAAGTCTTCTAAGATCTTTGGATGTCCTTTCATATCTCCACTGTTTAGGTCGGAGTTGCCTTGTAGTCTTAAGGCGCTCAAACGTGCTTCTGTTTTCATTGCTTTCATTGCTCTTTGCATTGTTTTCCTTGCTCCTGTTATACCGACGCAGATGAGGCGGTACAATTTATCGTAATCAGTTACCGCCGTTCGTTGCTTAACTTTGGGCCACCATACTATGGAAACATAGGTGACTATAGGTTTAATAACTGTAGTGAATGTCCAATAAGTCATTCTGCGGCTGAGTCCCATGTTTTTCCAAAAAGCCTTGTACAGGCATAGAATGCTTTTGTGGCTTTTGCAGTAACTCTCTCAAAATGAGAGTTCCAAGTGAGCGTTTTGTCAAGGTTGCTACCAAGGTAGTTCACTTCTATGCAGAGTTGAAGAGTCGATTCATTAAGGACAAGGCATTTAATATTGATTTTCCTTTTCTCGGTGAACGGCACTGGCGCTGTTTTATATGGGTTAATAGAGAGCCTTTTGTCGATGAACCATTTATTTATTATGTCGAAGACTTGTTGCACGTGGTTAGAGATGGTCACCTCATGCCAGCCCACTCTGTATACTACCTTTCATCAGCATAACCCTGAATGCGGAATCCTAGATTATTCAATTTGAGGAGAAGTTCGTCTATTACTAGTATCCACAGAAGAGGAGAGAGTACTCTCCCTTGCGGGCAACCTCTTGTGGCCTTGATAGACTTTATTCTTCCTCCCAATTCTGTACTGATGGTCCTGGATTCCAGTATCGATATAGTCAGTCTTATAACGGGTACGTTAGGTACGTTCTTTTGAGATAGGGCATTGTTTATTGTCTCATAAGATGTACAGGGTGGGCCAAATAAGTCCTACTAATGTTAAGCACAAATAACTTTTTTATTTTTTGGCATATTTATTTTTGCCGTTTTGTAGGTTATAATTGAATTGTTGGAAATTTATTATGGAACCCTACAGTACAACACAACGCGTTAAAATTATCGAGTTTTCTATTCTTACACAATTAGCCACACAAATTGATTTTTTAAATAATGTTTTGATGTCGGATGAAGCGCATTTGCATTTAAATGATTATTTCAACAAACAAAACTGTAGATTGTGGGGCTCTGAAAATTCAAGGGCAACACACCAACATCAGTTGCACCCATCTAAATGTACTGTTTGGTGCGGTGTTATGGCCACTAAAGTTATTGGTCCATATTTCTTCGAAAATGAGGATGAAACGCCGGAATCGATTTCAGGAGAGGAGAGCGGCCAATGGCGGAGAAGTATCCTAATTTGCGGTTTTAACAAGACGAAGCAACTGCGCATACTGCTAGGCAGTAGTCTTTAGTCATTAGGTCTTATTTGGCCCACCCTGTATTATTAAAAGCTCGGATTATGTCAATAAAAGCGCAAAATGCGATTTGTTCTGATTCAATAGCTTTTTCAATAATAGTTACAAGACTGCTTATTGCAGTCTCAGCAGATTTGCCTTGTTGATAGGCAAATTGAAGTTGGTGCTGTGGGAAATTAACTAAGCTGTTCTCTTCTTATGTGCTGATCTAAGATTTTTTCTATTGTTTTGAGGAAAAATGAGCTAAGGCTAATCGGTCTGTATGAATTAGGCAATTGTTCGTTTGGAATAAATACAACCTTTACCTCAGTCCAAAGTAGGAACAATGTATTGCATTCCCCATTGCAGAAGGCAAGAACATCCCATCGGGTCCATGAAATTTGTATGGGCTTATTGTAGATATCGCATACTAGATGACAAGAATTTTGGACGCCAAACAAGAAAACAAGAATTAGTGGTTTTCATTAAAACGGTAAAATTACATTAATTCGTCATTTATCGCATAGAACGGAGGTAGTGAGCCCTCATACAGTGCATCGACTTTTGCTTCGGCATGTTGATTTCCATTTGGCTGCAGGAAGTTCCCGAAACTATCCCGGTTAACTCCAGACTTGGCTGAGGACCTAATTTCTCAGCTTGACAGTTGACTTAGAGGTTGCAGAAGAACCGCGTTTTAGACTGAAAAGCAGTTAATTCTTGTAATCTTCAATTTTATTCAATTTTATTTATTTTTATTTATTAAAAAAAGTAAAAAAAATAAATAATTATTTCACTCATAAGAGAAAAAAAAGAACAAGCACTGACTGCTAAGTCTTTCGACTATTATTCATTTTTAAATTCTGCTTTTAAATTACTAGGTTCTAGCTGTTTTACTATTTTTTGCCACTGGATGTTATCAACGACCCTAGATCTCTTCTGCAAATACTCAGCGGCCTGCTCCGCTTTAAGGCTCAAATGGAGGACTGTCACACATGGACATTCAATCATCTTAGACTCCTACACGGATATACCCAGTGACTTGGATTATCACCCTCCCATTCTTGGCTTCGAAAGGAATTGCCTAATGAAAATCCCTTCTAGACTGAAATGGCTTGAAGAAGATCCAATACCCAATACACCCGTTAGGATCTACACGAACGGAAATGGACTCTGGTGTAGGATCAGGTTTTCTATTAGAGAATCCTTTAAACCACCGGATCACTGTAGTGTTTTTCAAGCGGAAATAAACGCTATATACATGAAGCCTTAAAATGGTTACAGATAAACAGAATATCATCAACGGATATCTGCATTCTATCGGACAGCCAAGCTGCCTTACGAGCCCTGGTTGCATTCCAAACAACATTAAGGAGTGTCTTACGTTGTCGCCAATCTCTAAATGAGATGGCCAAACAATATCGTATTATCTTATGCTAGGCAAACATGGCCAAGGCTAAACTTACGTCTGTCCAAGGGTATTATAAAACTGAGTAGACTTCAAATCAGGACCTTAGTAGGGGCCCTCACAGGACATTGTCTCATAGGAAATCATGCAAGGAGATTAGGCGTTTACACGCATGATTTCTGTCGTAGCTGCAGAAATGAGGAGGAGTTGGAAACAATTCAACATCTTTTTTGCCAGAAGCAGGAACCGATTTTTAAAATCCTACTTCTTAACGAATATAGATAATCTATACATTTTAGGTATCAACAACCTTTTACGCTTTATCAAAAGCTCAGGATGGTTCAATATGGAGAGGGAAATGTAGCCCAGCCTCCACGGCTCACAACGGACCCATTTCGTGGTCTAAGTGGCATCGTTGTCTCTATGTGCGATGCGACTGCCAAACCTAATCTAACCTATCAACGACCCGTAGGAGAACAATGAGAAATATTCATGAGGCAGCCCTTCATTAGCCGTAGCATGCATCGTTTAGTAGATGCAATAAACGGTTCCATATTTTGCCCAAACTGAGGTTTCCTATGACCTAAGTAGAGCGGCAAGCTTAAAAAGAAATTTTCGATTGATTTTCTTTTAGGAGCTGCCGATGTCATCCTAAAGCAATGTAAAAAGTTTTAAGTATGTATTAAGTATTACAACACTCATTTCAAATAAATAGCTATTTCCTTTTATTTACTTTGGAAAAATTCTAGGTTATTCAATAAGTTGTGCGGTTCGATAAGAAAAACACAATTTTATGCTTTGAAATATACTTTGATATTCTGTGTAGTCTCCCTGTCCCAACGAGATTCTAATTTATGAATTCCATCCCTGAAATGAGAATCTGGAAGGGCTGCAAAATAAGCTTTCACAGCTGTTACGACCTCATCATTTGATGAAAAACACTTTCTACGCAGGCATTTTTTTAGGTCCGCAAACAGGTGGAAGTCGGTAAGGACCAAGTCTGGTAAATACGGTGGGTCTTTTTCCATTTTTTTTTTCCTTCAGCTGGTCTAAAAGGTTAGATGTAATAGAATTCAGAATCTTTTGTTTTACCGGTTTGCAAGTAATCCACAAACAAAATTCCTTTCGCATCCCAAAAACGTGATGCTAACACTGGCCTCTTGGCCAATTTTTGGACACGAACTCGTTTCGAAGCCGAAGAACCAGCTGCACACCACTCTTTGGCGTCTTATTTAGATTCAGAATCATGGTGATAGACCCAAATCTCATCCATAGCGATGAATCGACGCACAAAATTCATTTGAACCTTTTGAAAACGCCTTAAATGTTACTGAGAAACTCGGATTCGAATATTTTTTTATATCCATTGTTAGCGAATGTGACACACATTATGCACACAGCTTTATGAAACCCAATACTTCAGCCGAAGTATTGCTTACCCTGCCCAATGAGATGCCTAGGGCTGCTACTAAATCTCTTTCGACGATTTTCGAATACGATTTCTAATGATGCTCCCGTTTTTGGACGTCCCTGACGTGGATCATCTTGAAAGCTTTTACGACCAGGTTTAAACTCAGCAATCCATCTTTCTACTGCCAGCAATGGGTGGCGAAAAGTCCTTATACACTTTCTACATTCGTTCATAAATCTCCTTTGTCTTTAAATTTTCCAGAAATAAAAGTTCAATCACTGCACGATACTTGATTTTTTCCATTGTCGCAAATACAGTGACACGTTGATATTGAATGATGCCCCTCTTATAGAACCGCAAAACTGATGGAGCATCTTCCGTGTAAAAGAATCTGAAAAATCAAAAAAGTCTGAATTTTATTTTGCTATACTTCTTGTTCAGTTCTGCTTTTATACAGTAAAGCTATGCTATTTAAGTAAGTTCAATACAAATTACGGCCGCACTGCTGTTATGATATAATGAGAATTCTTACTTTTTCGATTTCTCTATTGAGCTCTTATTCTTTTTTTTTTTTTAGTTGAGTTATTTTTAGTTAGATGCAAATTTTATTTATATATTTTCATCATTTTTTAGTTTTTGTAGTCAGTTTTCTTGACTTCTTGAAATGAAATAATATAAAAAAATATGTCAAAATTATGTTTTTTCTTGATAAAAATACTGCATATACTTCTTATAAGATTTCAAAGCCTCTTCTATTTTTAATAGCAAATTAGTGAAAAAAGTATATGAATTATTGCAAACAGCTTAAAGGCTTATTATTACAACAAAAAATGAAAAACAAAAAACAAAAAAACTGTGGGAATTTATAACACAAGTTGGAAAAATAAATTTGCAATGTAATTATTACATTTCCAAAGGCACTCTGTGTTTTTTGAGACAAATTACCGCAGGTGTAGCAAATTAACAAATACAAGGCAAAAAATGCACCTTAAATGATAGATAATTAAAAAAAAAATTAAATGGAAGGTCAATGAATTAAAAAAGTAGATTTACTCCTGTAATGAAAAGCAACTAAGTGTGCGCGCTATAAAAAGTTATAAAAAATAAATAAACTGTGTTTTATGATGGGAAAATGAAACAAATTACGGTGGCGTATTAAATAGCAACAACAGAGAAACATACAGATGTATGTATGTATGTATGTATGTAGCTCAAAAACAACCACAGTTAAAACAACATGGCGACATGTGGCGAGCACGCGAACAAATTACAAACGGCGGCGCATGGGTATAGAACAGCCCGCCGACCAAGTGGGCGCATTTGCAATTTTCTACGCTCAATTTGCAAATCAACACTTTGGAACGCGCAACAAAATGTTGACATTTGCGTCGACAGACATTGAAGATAGCGCTTGAAGTTCGTTACACTTGAAATTCGAATTAAAGCGTGACGTGAATAAAAAAAAACCGATAAAAAGGCATAAATAAGAGAAAAGTAAAAAAAAAAATAGTAAGAGTATTCAGCAGCTTGATAAAAAGTTGAACAAAACTGAATGAGAAAGTTATAAGCAATAGCAATGTCGAGGCCATTGACGCTGCTTGATTCTTCTGCTTTTGTTTTTTGCTGTCTTGATGGCAGCCGGACAGACAAGTGCTGCTGACGTTGTTGGCGGTTAAGTGTGACAAATCTATATTTTCTTTGCTCTTTTTTATAATCTAAGAAAAATATTTATTTTAAACGGATTGCAGTGAACTGCAGTTATGCACATATTTTGCGCATCTATCCATATGTGCACATGCGCGCATACATAAATATATATGTATGTATGTAGGTGCATATGTACGTTTGTAGCGGAATCGAATGAAAAGACTTAAGCTGCAAAAATAATAATTTAAAAAGGTTGCAGAAGGAGATGTGGAAGACATTTTTTTTTTTTTTTTTTTTTTTTTAAGGACGAACTCCATTACAGAACTGAAGTGAAAAAGTATGCTAAGCCAACGGAGAAATCGCCAACAATCATGGAATCTTTAACAGTTGGCTGTTGAAAGAGGAAATCTAGTGATGAGTGGCTCCACATACTTCGCATGCAAGCACGCTTCTTCACAATGTACTCGTCTGATAACTTCATGAATATGCATATTTGGCAATTGTCACCAAACACACATACTATGGGCATGTCGATGTTACCACCCGCTTCAGCGCAGCTACGCATACAAATGAGCTCAATGCAAACAGCCACCACAGAAAAAGCACACCATCGCACGCATACACGCATTCATGCAGAGAGAGTGCCAGTACACTACTGTCACACACACACACACATGCAAATAAGGCGTTCCCATTGAATGCGCAAGACACATCCCACATTTGATTGCGCTGCTGTTGGCTTTGGATTTGTAGCTGCATTTATAATTGCGCGGTAGGGAATTGTGCCACCATTACAAATTTCATTGTTGCTGCCGACGTTAACCGGTTTCTTGATTTCTCACTATCTCTCTCTTACACGCATGCAACAAAGCAATACCATCCGCCACTGATTTTTATTCACCACAGTGGCTGGTGGTGTGAAGTGTTGAACTTTTATCGATTTTTAAAGCTTTCCTAAATCTTTTCTAATACACACAGATATACATATGCACATACACAAATTTTAATAAGTTACGTTTTTCTTAAGTTTACTATAAGTTAAATTGAAGTTTTCCAATTGATTTGTTGGGCGACCCGCTTGTGGTTTTAAGCTGAATTTGCGTATGAAGAATTTTGATGGCGTTGAAAGCAATGCTGAAAGGATTAGCTTAGGTTGCCCATTGTGCATAGCTAAAGAGAGAAATGAAAAGGCGTTAAGCCGATTTTTAAATTATATTTATAAGAAATTATTTATATCAGAAAATTAAGGCATCACTTTTTGAAATAAAAATCTGCGATGGTTATCACTTGTAAAATGTATGTGGCATCTAAATAAAGACACCTTGGACACCTAAGGCCTATACTTCCTTTGAAGCCGTAAATGATATTTTTTCTAATAGGCGGATATCTCCTTGGGCGGAAATTTTTTCCAATACCAAGTTTTAATATAAATTTCGGAAAAAGTTGAAATTTGAACGGGTTGAGCCAAGGAGAACCAAGAGATTTGGTGGTTCCTAAAACACTCAAGCCAGAAAGCCCATTGTATTTAGAACTCTGGAAAGAGGGTATATAGGCAAGAAGGGAAGGAATAAAGTATCAGAGAAAGAGATAGGAATGAATAGAGACAGAGACAGAGGGAGTTAGTCTTGTGAGAATTTTCCAGATTCTTTAGCAAATCTATAAATGTCCTCCAGTTTTAGAGAACGAATATTACTCATTCTCACGACATCGTAAAACTCGTAGTCTTGCTCTAGCAAAGGCAGGAAACTCACAGAGAATGGTGCTCAATGCTATCCACCTCCTCCAAGCAAGACAGGCACATTGGGTCCTCAATGATTCCAATGGGGGTCATATGCTGACCCCATGGGTTGTGTCCTGTAATAATACCGAACATCAACCGAACGTCTTTCCTTCCAAATTTTTGTAGAAAGTTTGACAGTTTTCTGTTCGGACTTGTCACAAAACACTTTGCAGTTCTGCAGTGTTCTACACCGGACCATCGCTCTGTAGCTAAATTGCATACATAATCGCTGATCCAATTTAATATTCCTGCGGAACAGATTCCGATTATTGGCTTTGGCCGCTGATTTAGGGTGGCCAAATCATCGGCAATTTCGCTTCCTTGAACACCGGAGTGTCCTGGAACCCATATAAGTACAAGCCTTTTCTGTCTATCAACAGAATTAAGCTTTTTCTTACATTCTTGGACAATCTTTGAGGTTTGCTTCGCGTTCTCCAGGGCCTTCAGTACATCCTGACTGTCACTGAAAACTCCAATCTGTTTCCCGCTCCATCTCATCTCGATTATCCACTCGGCTACTTTCAAGATGGAAAAAATTTCCGTTTGGAAAACAATTGCCATTTCCCCCTTGGCATAGTGATACTTATTTCTATCGTTTAAGTATCATCCGACTTCAGACCCTATTTCATTCTTGGAATTCATAATGGAAATCTGACATCAAATTTCCGTCCAAATGAAACTATGGATATCAGGTCGTCCTTAGGTGCCAAAAACAGCGGATACTGCTCATAGAGCATCTTAAAGATTTCTCTGTCACGAAGTTCCGGAAAAAGTTATTCTTCCTTAAGCGGCCATTCCCTTAGCCGGACACGGCCAGTTGCTTTTTATAAAATTGACACAAAAACCAGTTACTTACTTGGGCGCACAAAAGTTGACTGACGGTGAGAGTCCGTCCAACAATATTTGTGCATTAAAGCTGTGAAAAGGTTTCGTTTTTTAAGCATTCATCGTGTTTGGTCGAAAGCTTCTTAATTCTAATAAAGTTAGGAAATAGAATCAAATCTCAACTTGAGAGGGACTTTCAAATCACCAAATTGATTGCTCGAAGTCCGAATGTTGTGGGTCTGTCTACAAAGGCAGAATTGTGATGGAAACCCGCAAAATCCTTGGTATTACTTCAAATTACGCCCTTCCAACAGCAAAAATTAAAGATATGGCAAATGTTGCAGTCTAAAAATCCACTGTTCGATTGTTTGGCTATTCTAAAAGCGTCACATCTGCAGCATAAAAAATTACAAAAAAAAAACTCCTTTGAATAAATTTTGCAAAGAAAGCCACCTCGATTTTGCAAAGAGCCACGTGAGTTGGAGTTGTGTAACATATAATATTCCCGGTGAATGGAAAAAAGTAGTATTTAGTGACGAAAAGAAGTTCATTCTGGATGTGTCGGATGGATACAATTACTATTTCCATGACTTAAGAAAGAAGGCAAGCTACTTGAGGCGGCGTCACATAAGCGGTAAGGGGTAGTCAGAATTTTCAAAAAATTAATTTTTTTGTTGCATTTTCCTTAAATATAATATCTTAAAGATATTGTGTAAAAATTTGAAGTGAATCCGACAAATATTTTTCGAGTTATTCTTCAACAACTAACAAAGGGGGCTCGGACGCTCCGGAGCATTCGAGAGCAAGTAGCTAGCAGCAGCTGCAAGCAACCGATTTCTCGGGTTTTATTTTCTGCGTATTTGGAAGCTGCTATGACGGCTGAAGAACCATTTTATGGCCCAAGAATAGATGACACACTGTAAGTAATAAATAATTTGTATAACTCTACATAAATCGATAGCAAAACTTTAAATTTCTTTTTCTCAAAACTATGTTTTTTGAACTGGTGATCACTGTAACTTAAAAACCACTTGGTAGATTTCAATGAAATGTATACGGCTTTTGAAAAACATAAAAACCCGTGCTTGATCGAAGGATTTTTTTCAAAAACTTCGATTTTTTTTAAACAATTAATTGTCGGTTTTTTTCTCGAAAATCTGAAAAATATTTCTTAAGGCCACCATATTGTTAATTTGGAAAACAAAAAAGTTTTGATCTATTAATAAAACTAATTTCTCTTGTCCGATTGATTTTAGATGAATCTCGAAGGACTTGTGATGATCACCGCAAGAGACTTCTGGAGAAACGGGCGCCACACAATCAGCGATAACTTTTACATTTATTAATTTTTTTTTTGAAAATTTGCTAAATTCAAGTCGAAGCATGATGTATTAATGCTATGTTTTTGTTTTTGTAAAAGAAAGCAACTGACTAGCAAAAAAAATTGTTAAAAATCATCATTTTTTCGGGCCTCTGACTGCTCCTAACCCCACAAGGTGTGTTATGTGGTGCAATATCGTACTATGACGCGTTCGAATTGAAATTTATTGACTACAAAATGACGGGAAACAGCTATAAAGCTTTATTGGAACCATCTTTTCCCGAGATTCGTGAAACATTTGGACCCATGAATTGGATCTTTTAGCAGGGCAATGCACCTATACACACTTCAAGTGTGGTCAAAACTTGGATTACGTCCCAAAACGTTGAAACTTTAGCATGGGCATCGTATTCCCCAAATCTGAACGTAATTGAAAATCTATGAGGATGGATTGCTCGTAAGGATTGTGAGAATCGGCAACAATTTGAAGACATAAATGCTTTAATTCGAATCATTAAAACGGTCTGGTTCCAAATTTCATTGGGCTATCTGGAGAATTCGTACAAATCCATTCAACAACGTATTTACGAAATAATGTGTTCTATTCGCGTGAACCAATAGATCAAGCACAGTATTGCAATTTGAATTATATTTTGATTCATGTTAATTTTCGAGCAAAGTACAGTCTTCACTTGAATTATGAGAAATCCTTGTGTTACCAGATCAAATACGGTTGCTTTAATAACCATTTTATTCCATAAAAAATATTGACTCTAATCTGGTAAATTGGACTGTAAGTGTTCCAAAATGGCGCTCGTTTGGAGCTCTTTGAATTTTTAGTTTTTCGCCAGCGCATCAGAACATTTGTAAATGGTTTCCGAGTTACAATGCGTATGCAGGATTCGAAAAGATATTTCAACTTTACTCTGCAAGTTTACGACAGAGGCATTGAGGACCGAGAGCACTTGCTAGAGCTTGCAAGCTCTAAAGGCCGAAAATTTAAATTGGCATTCAGAGCAACATTTAGGGCGAATCTGAGTAGTCCATTTAAGGGGCTGGGGCAATGCAGAGCAGCTTTTCTTACTTATTTTTCTTGACTTTGAAAACTTGTATGGCCAAATAAGCGCTTTGAACGCATCCATAATAATCAGTTGACACGTAATCGCAAAAAGTAAACAGAGATGTTAGCCATATTCATTAATACATAAAATATTTCAAGAAATCCCTAGGAATGCATGAATTGCTGGAGAACTCTTTAAAAAAGTATTCAATCAGAACTCCAATATCTTCACAATGCAGATTAATTGTAAGACTATTATAAGTAAATCCCATGGGTTCCCAGTGCGGAACCCATCCTTAGGCAAATCAAAAGCAGAAAGTGGCGATGGATAGGTCACACGTTGAGAAAACCACCAGATAGCATCACGAAATGGCACTGGACTGCAACCCGCAAGGGAACAGAGGTCGCGGTTGTTGCGTGAACTAGCAGATACCGATATTCCATGGGACGGTGCTCCCGAGAGGAGTAAACAAGGAAAACAAAAAAACAAACAGAGGACCTCCCAGTTTTATATGGATTTTGTTAAGTATATCTCGTTATTTTCTTACTTGTAAGATATTTGGCTCACTGTGGTACACGACAATTTCATGCGCTTGTGCATAGAATGGAATTAACAACATTCAGAAGAATAACTCTAGAAACGTGTGAGTTAATATGGAATGCGTTGTCGAACCTCTATGTGTCAGCACCAACCGAAACGGTGTGGATACGTATTGACAATACATTTCAACTAATGTGGAATATGAATCGCCCAACTGAATCGGCGCCATAGATAGAAAGTATATCGACATAAAATGCCCTTTGAATTCAGGATCTAGCTTAAAGGCAATCACAGCAGCGTGCTCATGGTAATATGTGACGGCAGCTACACATTTACATGCCTTGAAATTTGGGCATATGTGAATCAAAGCGATGGGTGAATTTTTCTATTTTCATAAATTACTGAAGCTATCGAAAATAAGTGTTTTAATATTTCAAATAAAATTTAAGCATGAAATATGTAAATCATTTGTATTATAAATCTATCTCACGAAGCTCATATTTTGCATCAACCGATAGTACAGCTGGCTTTTATCCCATATACAAGGAGAAGTCCAAAATAAACAAGACTAGCGTCATAAGTTACATTCTTAGCTGACGTTGGAAGCGAAGATATTGCGTCTAAAGTGCTAGTATGTTTATCTCATCGGTACAAAAATGCATTTCGAACCAAGAGCTAATCAAATTTTGTTTTAAAATCGGTAAAACGTTTACCAAAACATTTGAATTGATGAAAAAAGTTTATGGCGATGATTTTCTATCTCGTGCCGGAGTCATGAGTGGTTCACACGTTTAAGAGATGGTTGTGAGGACGTAAATGACAATGAACAAAATCAGTAATCACCGAAAACTCCATCGAAATTGTTCGAAAATTTATCAAAAACTAATCGAAATCATCGTTTAAATTCATGGAATCGAAGTTGAATATCTCCAAAACATCGTTTCATCGCATTTTAACTGATCATTTGGACTCACGAAAGGTCTGGGCATGTTTCATTCCGTACAAGTTAACTGAGGACCAAAAATTGCTCAGAATTCAACATTCAAAAGACCTCATTGAAGAGGCGAGAAAGTACGACAACTTCCTTTATAATATTGTAACTGGTGATGAAACGTGGTGTTCTCAACATGAACCTGAAACTAAGCGTCAAAGTGGCGAATGGAAGGACCCAGACCCAAAAAATCGCGTTTAGAGAAATCAAAAATCAATTCGATGCTCATTGGTTTTTACGATTCCATGGGAATTGGCCACAAGGAGTTCATGTCAACGGGCCAAAGCATCAATGCAATTTTCTATCTTGGCGTTTTTAATTCGCCATGAATACCGCGAAGGATAATGCACCATATCATCGATCCACTCTTGTGACTGATTTTTTGACTAGAAATCGCATTGGTTAAAATGCTCATCATATTCACCTGATATGGCTCCCTGTGACTTTTACCTATCCGGAATATTGCATTTGGCCATGAAAAGAAAACGTTTTGAATCCGTAGAGGTCATCCAAATGGCTTGTACCGACATCCTGAAGAACATTCCAGTCAATAACCTGACACACTCTTTCGAAAAGCTTTTAGATCGCGCAAAATAGTGTATCGCGGCCAGATGGGAATATTTTGAATAAATAAACTCGAAGTTATCAGAGCAAAGCTCCTGTCGTTTCTATTTTAGCTCAGTCTCGTTCATTTTGGACTTCACCTTCTACATCTGTGCTTTTCAATGGCATTTATTAAAGTTTTTTCAAACATTTTTGAAGAGCAAATGCAAATAAAAGACCTCTCTAATCTGCCTAAAATTCACAAATGAAGCTAAACCAAATCAAATTAAATAAAAGGCAGGGATATTCTAGTCCTAATGTTAAAAGCACTGCAAATAGAACATTGAGTTGTTTGAAACTTCGCCGTACTTCAAGCGCTTCAAGCTGCCATTTGCTCTCATTTCATATATTTCAGTATTTTTCTATTCATTCTATTGACACACATCGAAGCCAAGCAAGCAAAGGCAGCCTGCATTGGGCCAGCACCTTTATGCAAATAATACAAAATCTTTGAAATCTAAGTACTCTGAGGGTCATCAACAGTAAGACAGAAATATGGTGCTGTACTTCCTTCAACTTTTTAGATTCCAAAATATATGTGAAATACTTGGGACAACTCATGTTTAGATTATTTAAATTTATTGCCTGATAATAATACTGTAATAATTTCACGGAGGATGGCATTTGCATCACACCTGGTTAGTATTAAATAGCAGAAAATCGTATGTAGTTATTCCGAAATACCAAAAGAAGACAGGAATAGTAAAACCCTCACGCAGCGTATACAAGCAGTACAATACCAAAATGACCGCTAAAATCAAACCGCACATTAGCTGCACAATTGGGTGTACTTAGTGGCAAGGACTAAGAAGCACCGGCGCGACTTAACGTGTCTGCCGTTTACGCGTTTCGCATAAATTGCCGTCGCAACTAACTGTCTGCAAAGCGGACGTTAATACATTGCAGGTGAGCCAAAGTGGCCAGCAGGGGTTTTTCCAGATTACACAAAACGGAACGTAATATTGAATATCTACGAACAGGCAGATTATTTGTTTCAGGTAAATATTGGTTGTGTTGCGGAAGTAAATAAATTGGCGGTTCATAGGGAACCCCCAATAATCTAGTGGTTATGAGATTATTAGCCATTAGGCGACTTAAGGATTAATAAATTAGCATTTTACTAAGGAAGTGTGAAGCCAATCCAGCTAATGTTGGCCAGATAAAGTTTACCTAACTTTCGAACAGATTTGGGATTGACAATGGAAAATACGCAAAGAAAGGACATGCACATTCAGGCATTGACCGGTAATGTTGCTGTTTAGTAACATGCATGATTTTAGTAAATATGAGTCACGCATGTCAACCAATGGCATTGAAATGATGATAGAAAATACCTTTGAATATTTAGCCTTTGGAGAGATCCTTTGACTTTGCATAACCTTTGAATGTAGAAATGACGAACAAATCAGATAATTATCTACATAGGTAAGTAACAAGTAACAATGTAGCAAAATTCATCGGTTTTATCACTCTTTTTTTATTTATAAATATATAAGGTACAGCTGCTACTGGGAGCCCATCTGGTCTAAAACTGTTTTAAGCTTGAGCCGCCGACGATGAATACTTGGCTGGAGATCACGATGGACGTCGAGATTTCTCACAGAGCATTGACGATGCGCCTTCCAATGCAATTTAGCATCAAGGGTTATTCCAAGGTATTTTGCCTCGTTGACGTACGGTATATTCACGCTGTTTATGTAGACTGGCTTGTTAATTGTTTTTTTCTGGCCGAATACAATGTGCACCGATTTTGAATTAGGCTGACTTCCTAAACGTCACGATGCAATGTGTACTGCGATGCGAAATCCATTGCGATGCAATTTTTCGATACCACTGCATTGCTTTGCATACATCTAGGTGGCAGCATTGTTTCATTTAAGAACACAGCTGATGCAATCAAAATGGATGTGACGGTGAAAAAATTAGCAATTTGCTCTTTCGCTGAGTTATTTAGTGAAAATCAATCCAGTAGTGATTTACTTATTGCAAAAAAGATGAGAAAAAGACACAAATTGATTTTTCACTTGTGGAAGACGCAGAGAATCGCGAGAAATATTCCAAAATGCAAAAAGTTTCTCGAGTGCATTGAAGAAATGCCCAACGATGTCTTTTATAGCCATTTCAGGATGCAAATACAAACATTCCAGGTAGTATACATAAATAATAAATATTAACGTAGTTTTATATTAATATTTTATATTTCAGACTCTTTGCGAAATAGTACAACCCTTTTGGCCGGCAAAAAATGCAGGACGTCCCAATATACCATTGAAGTAGCTAGCATTGCATATTACGCTTTGGAGATTAGGAAATCAAAATAGTTTCCGTGAATTAAGTAATATATTTAACGTTGGTATTGGTGCTACTTATCGGGTATTTTTCAAAACGATTAAAATCTTATTAAAACTAAAAAGTCGTATCATAAAATTTCCCTTGACCGCATCAGAGCGTCGGATTGTTATGGAAAAATTTCAGGCAATGCGCAGCAACCCATTTCCGTTTGTCCTAGGATGCGTAGATGGGACACACATCAAAATCACCCAACCAACGCAAAGCAGCATCAGTTTTTATAATAGAAAAGGCACATTTTCAGTAATAGCGCAAGCTGTTGTGGATAGCGAATTGCGTTTTATCGACGTTTTTGCTGGATATCCTGGGAGGTGTCACGACGCTTCCGTGTGGCAAAGCAGCCCTTTACGTCAAGCAATAATAAACGGAGATATTCCCTTTCCTCCTGAGTGCCATTTGCTGGGAGATGCAGCTTATCCACTGGAGAGATTTCTTATGGTACCATATAAAGATACCGGCTTTTTAAGTGAGGGACAACAAAGATTTAATACTATTTTAAGTAGTACAAGAGTCTGCGTGGAACACAAGCGTTTGGAATTTTAAAGAAAAAGTTCCGTATACTGAATTTCATTGAAATTCGCAACATCAAGCTTGTAAAAAATATTATAATTTCATGTATGATACTCCATAACATCATTATAAATAACGAAAGTTTTACCACTTCGGATCTTCCTGATATATTAGAAGATACAAGTACGGAATCCCGAGCAGACATCGAAGAGTTGGAAGGTAGATCAAAACGAGATCAATTAACCAATTTATTATCAGCTTAAAACTTTAGTTTTTACAAAGAGCAACCTGAACTTTAAATTTCATTTTACGACATACATATGTATACGTACATTCCTTTAACATAAACAAAATAAAACTAATATCAACTAAAAATAAAACTAATGTTTTGTATTTCAACACATTTATTTTCTATTATTATTCAGGTTTTAACCTATTCAGGTAACAGTTCAAATGTAGCGTTTTTGTTTCAGTCTTTATGTTACCAAAATAAAATTAACATAAAAATTGTTTTATTAAAAATTTAAATTAATAGGAAAATCACTGCATGTTTGATAACAACTCTCGCAATTTTTTCATTTCTTCTATTTTCAAGCGTTCAATTTCCAACACTTCTCTTTTTCCATTTGCAAAAACTCCTCCATGTACTTCTTGTCTGTCTCACAAATATCACTCATAATTTCCTTAACATCACGTTTAGATCTCTTTGAAGTGAAAGCAGGTTGCTCCTCACTTTCAGACAATTCTAATATTGATGAATCCAAGATATCTTCAGGAACCACAATATCTGCGCGTGTGCCGTAAATTTCATCAAAAAGATCAAAAAACTCCCAATTTGTCGCACCTTGCCCAGATGTGTTGTTCCTTTTTTTAATGCGCCTATAGGTTACCATTAGATTTAAAAACTTTCGAGTTATATCGTCACGAGTGAATGTCAGTCCTGGTTCAGTTTCTTTCATTTTAAGGAGCACCTGCTGCCACAAAACTGTCTTTTTGCGTTTTTTGCCCGCAAACTCCGGTTCACTTTCCAGCCTGGTCGTGATCAATAACTTGGTCAAATTGAATGTCCACTTCTTTTCACTAAAATGTAAATAATAAATAAATTAGTTGGGTACAACTCAAATTATTTTACAATTAAGCACATTTACTTACGTTTCAACCTCTGCCATTTTAATTGCCTTTTAAAATACAAGTATCACAAAATTTAGTGTAGTGATGCGCAAATTTCGATTACGATGCAAGTCGATACCTGATGCATGCATTTAGGAATTTTCGACGGTAACGTATAATCG
>JAYXIM010021261.1:0-16797 GCA_037575425.1 Anastrepha fraterculus | reverse complement strand
CCAATTGGTGCGTTGGAATAACTCTCTTGTATCGGCATAATTACTTCAGCTGTCTTCCAGTACATAAGAACATATTTTAACAAAAAACACAAATTGATCAATTGAGACAGACAAGTAACACAATTATAGGGCAATCTCTGAAGAATTTCTGCAGCTATGAGGTCGAAACCAGGCGATTCTTTGGCTTTCATTTTGAAAATTTCAGGCTCAATGCTGACATCACTTTCAATCAAATTTGGCGGGATGTTAATATCTTCAGATCCATCATTGGCAGAGAAGGTTTTACGAAGACCCTGCAAATAAATTTGCTTATTGCGCATTGGCTTTTGACCATTGGGTATCGTTTATTTTATTTTTATTATCACACATGAGAAAATATGTAGATAAAGCGCGACTGCTTCATGTTCATTTACATTTAATTCTAAACTTGCCGCAGACTGAAGTCCTTAGTAAATGCAGAAGATGACTACATAAACAGGCACCATTTTATTGAGATTCTATATGTTGCGGGAATGTTGCGTGGAGAATCCTTATTATATTGCGGGAATGTTGCGGCAAAAGTCGTATGACAAAAATGATGCGGGAATGTTGCGTGGAGAATCCTGAATATGTTGCGGGAATGTTGCTTGGAGAATCCTTAATAATATTGCGGGAATCTTGCGGCAAAAGTCCTATTTTTCAGAACAAAATGAAATTTTGCTGGTTCAGCTTCGAAATTACAATTTTTTCTCACAATTTTATTACAAACTATTCCCTATATATACACAATTATTTCAAACAAAACCTACTTATGTTCACAGAAAATTATATCGAATAACATGAGTTGAAAAACTAATACTAAACTGGACTCAACACTATATATAGGGTGTTTTTTTAGAGGTTAGGTTTTCAAGATGAAATAAAACGTATATAATTTAATGTTATGGCCAAGAATTTAGCTTTATTATAAAGATAAGGGTTTGCCATTATGTTTTAAAAATGATACCCATTCAACCCAAAAGTGAGCTTCATCGCTGAACAAAATTTTCTTCGATGCGTCGCGCGAACCGAACCATTATTTTCGTAATAAATTTGCACGATTTGCAAACGTTGTTCAGGTGTAAGTCTATTCATTATGAAATGGCAAACCAAACTGAGCATAAATCAAGTGACAGCTGTCAAAAAGACCATCCACGAAAAAAGTAGTGCCAACTTGAAAACCTAGCCTCTAAAAAAAAACACCCTATATATATATATTGGATTCGGAATATGTTCGTAGCGTTCTTACCGAAGACTATAATTTAAACAAAAAACAATAATTATATCAATAAGTCAATCAAGCTGTTGCTGTTACAACCTCTTCCCACCTCTCGACGAATTTATTGATTCCGTTCCCCTAAGAATCGCTTAGCCTGGTGTCAAGGAAGTTGTTGAGCCAGTTTTTAAGGGCCTCTTTGTTATCGAAGGTAGTGCTCTCTATATGGTTTGACAGGGAGCGAAAAAGATGGTAATCGGTCAGTGCGAGGTCCGAGGAATACGGCGGATGCTAAAAGACCTCTCATTCGAGATGTTGGAGTGCGGCTTTGACGACTTGTGAAATATGGGGACTGGCGTTGTCATGAAAAGTATGGTTTGATCATCGATCAGATCTTTCCAGTCGAATAACCTCATTCACGCGGTGCAGCTGTGAAATGTAGAGCTCCTTATTGACCGTGGACCGTCCAGCATTTCTCAGTGCACCATGCCCTCCCAGTCCCACCAAACACATATCATGATCTTCTTTGGATGAAAATCCGGCTTGACTCTCGGCTTTGGCGTATCTCCTGGAGCCACCCACTTCTTTCTTTGCTTCATATAGGTATAGGTTCAGTAAAGGCACCATTTCTCATCTCCCGTGACGATTCGGCACAAAAACCGCTGTTTATGACCGCGTGTTGCTCGATGGTGAGCGAGATGCTGAGAAGCTATTTGAAGGCGACTTTCTTTGATTTTTTCGTTGAGCTCGTGAGACACTGAAGCTCCCAATTTTTCGATAAATCCCATTGAATGAAGGAGATGGAGAATTGTTTTATAGTCGCAGTTTATTTTTTCCGCCAATTCATGACTGGTTTGACGCCTGTACTCCTGCAAAATTGATTTGAGACATTCTTCATCGAATTCAGAGGGGCTTCCCCTGCGGAACGTGTCATAGACCTCAAAGTCACCACTTGGAACTTTGCAAATGTCTGGGTAGCTTTTTGACTTCGATGAAAAGCACAGAAGAGCAGGTGTCGATAATGTCGATTTTCGCCTCCTGGGTATTCCATTTCTAAGCCTCAAAACTAAAAAAAAATTAAATAACTCAAAAATTAAATAACTCAAATGCAATTAGGATAGTTTTGTAGAGCGGAAAGAGTTCGATCGAATGAATACTTAACCTTTGCCAAACATCAAACAAATCGTTGTAAAATAAAAGAAAATATAAAAACGTTGTGAACTTATTCCCCAATCCAATATTATAAATTAGTAAAATTTTTCATATTTTTTTTTATTTAGGAAAATTACATATTTTTATGCAGTTTCATTGATGAATATCTATTTATTTACTAAAGCAAAACTATTGAATGTGCTATGAATTCAGCAAACACATTTTTATTCTGCTATGTAGAAGGTCTCGAATTATTGATGGGGTCTCGAATGTGGGTCCAACGAAAAACAGAGCAGAGCTAAGAACTAATTATGGTTCTGAAATCACCAGACGGTCGCCTTACAGGGCACATTAACACACACATTCATATATTTTTATACTTTGTTTGTAGTTGTAGTAGACTTGTCTCGACTATTTCTCTATTTATGTACTACGAACAATTTATATTTTCTTATTTACTTATCACACCACTTTTGTTTATTGTTAAATAAACGCTTAACAGCGCCCCGCGCTTGCCAAGACGACCGCCAAAAACAACAAAATATCATCCTCTCATGTATGTATGTATGTTCGTTATGTACATGTACATATATTTATAAAAATATAGTGAAATCATTATGACCAGTGCCAACAACAACAGAGCAACATTCATCCAACAACATTTACTTTAAAGTCACAAAAACAAACGCGGCGTAGAAAATGAGGTAGGTGAAAGCATCTCTTCAGCCTCCAATGCACCTATTCAATGACTTTTAAAAGCTGATGTGTTGATATTTTATTTTCCATCCAATTACTTGAACATTTTATGAATGACAAATGCATTTGAATGGCGTGTACGAGTATGAAGACCACAAAGGCCATTGATGAATGATGTATTTGAATGCATAAAACTCCACCGGAAGCACTTGGCAATTCACTCTAAACAAATTAATTGTCATGAATGGAAATGCTTATAAAAATTTACATTTTTGAATAAAATATTTTGATATATACATATGTGAGCATAAAAAAAGCAGCGCTCTTTAAAAATTACTTTTGAGTTATTTATTTTCCCTATAAATAATACAAAAAAATGTTCAATACCAAATATCTACGAAGGGTTAAGGGATTTCAGATGTGTTGAGTTTATCGGAATAAGTCTGACAACAACTTCAATAACAGTTCTTTACTGGCGTCGTTACGTTTTTAAGTGTAACATTGAAGTACAATGCCTTCCGTTTTTAAAAGTTTCATAAGGAATACTAATACAAGTATTGACCAATTCTTGGTAAGTGTCATGCATATGGGATGCGGCACTTGAAGTGTAACCAACTTCAGACTGCACTTGCATCAGCTGTTTGTTATTTGGCTAAATGACAGTCCAGAGTATTGTTTACAAGCGCGTGGAGGCATTTTGCAGAAAGCGAACGGGAAAAAAGAAAATCAGTAATGGATTTCAAACGGAATAATGTGATTGCATTATATTTGGCTGGAAAATCACAACCAGCGATTGTTCATGAGCTCGAGCACCTTAAAGTAAATAAAGCTTTTGTTTATCGTACCATTACTCGTTACAATGATGCTGGTAGCATCGCGAAACGTCATGGAGGTGATCATCAACGATGATGAACCTGCCTGCAACGTCACTTGAAATGGTTTAAAAAGTGAAGAAGCGACTTGAGCGAAATCCCCGACGAAGTGCCAATCAAATGGCGAAACAACTGAAAATATCTGACCGTAGCATCCGTCACTTACTGAAAAATTATCTCAAAGTCAAGCCTTACAAGATCCAAAAGGCGCATGATCTCACCCCAAAGCAGCAACAAGTCAGACTTGAGAGAGAGAAGGAGTTGCTTTGCTTGGCCGAAATCGGTCAATTTTCGAACATTGTGTTTTCAGACGAGGATATAGAGTTTACCTCCCAAAACGACCGTTCATACAAGAATTGGAGTCATCGGTTGGCCACCAGGAGGCAGCGCTCGCAATAGGTAATGGTTTGGGCCGCGGTAACCGCAGATGGGCGCCCTCCAATCGTTTTCATCGAGCCTGGCGTCAAGGTAAGTGCGAATAAAGTATTCTGGAGGATGCTTTGAAGCCGAGGGCAGACAAACATTTCGGTGACTGACCACGGACGTTTCATCAAGAATCGGTACCGTCTCACAAAGCTCGAGTGAACCAAGAATGGTCACCCAATTGCTCTCAAATTCACCAGACAGGAAATAGATGGTCTCTTTGGACCCTTTTGGAGAGCAAAGTCCGAAGTAAAAGATTCATCAGTCTCGAGGCGCTGAAAAATACCTGCAAGTCACATTCGGGCAGCTTGCGATTCGATGCTGGACCGTCTTATCATGTTCATGTCGAGCAAAAGTAAATTGATTCGTTTTCTTTTTTTCCTTGTCCACTCCTACCGAGCATAGGGCCACGACAAGACACTTGCATCGTACACGGTTCTGTGCTGTTGTTTTTGCACCGTCCCATGAGATGTTGCATGGGCATCTGCTAGTGCACGCAGCATCGACCTTCTCCAAGTGATTTTTGGTCGACCGCGACCTCTGCTCCGTTGCGGGTTCCAGTCCAGTGCCATTCTCACGATGCTATCTGGTGGTTTTCTCAACGTGTGACCTATGCATCGCCACTTTCAGCGTTTGATTCGGCTAAGTATGGGTTCCTCGTCCGTTAATCTACACAGTGCGTCGTTATTGACGTGTAGCCAAACAGACTATTCTGCAGATGATGAGGAGTCATTTGTTGACGAAGGATTGTAGCCTCCGTGTGATGGTGTTATGGACCAGCCACGTTTCGCTCCATACAACAATTCGGACTTCAAGCATGAACCTGGAGATAATTGTCTGGTGCTTTTTTATCCCCTTAAAAAATCATGACCGGTTTAGGAGCCCTTGGGATCTTGGAAATATTCGATTCGGCCCGGCCCCAAAAATCGTTCTCTACTGATTATTCACGCCGTTCTTAAGAATAAAGTGGAAAATTCCATATTCACCATATCATATTGAGACAAAAAGCGTTGGGTGGGAAGAAAAAATCACACATTAGTTCGTAGATTGAATTCAGCTAACACTGTTTTTTTTTTTTTATTTGTTTATTGTCCCTTATTTCTTTCAATTTCCTTAAGATTTTCTCGTCACCTGCATTTGGAGGTTTTAAGTTCTTGAAATCCCAATTCCTTTGTATTGTAATTTTAAGTCCGCATTGTGGCCAATGCAAACCCCTTATCAACCTCTCATGCTCGTATTTGTATAAGATTTTAAGTAAGCATAGCAAAATTAGAATTCTTAACAAACACCACCTAGTTTTTTTTGCAAATTTTCCATAATAGTTTGTTTAAATAAATATTTTTCTTAATCACTCAGCAAAATTTCTAACTGCATTCAATAGCTTTTCGGGTACCACACATTTTTTACATTATTTACAAATTTAATATTTATTTTCGATTTTTGCAAAGCCAATCATTATATTTTTTCGTACTCATACTTTGTTTACACATGACACACAAATCCTCCCTCCTACCTATTTTCCACCAATGACATCCTTTTCCACTCGTACGTCCTTTGCTTCACTTCACACCAACCCTGCCTTCTGCTCTACCCAAGTGTACATACATATGTGGGCGCATTGTCTGCAACCGGCGGTCAAATAATTGCAAATGCATTTCCATTGATGCCTTGACCGAACAATTGTCCTTCCAAGCCGTTGCAACTGCTGTACAAGTCGCTCGCCTGCGCTTGTGTAAATATTTTTATAATTTTCACATTACTTTTTCGCACAATTTCCAAATTTTTTTTTACTCGCATGGCTGCTGTCTCATTTGGTAGGTGCATACATAAACATTAACTTTTAAAAGAGATTTAATCCTGATTATCCTTTGACTGTGCATTTTTTTGCATTCTCAACAGCCTCACCATATATGAATTATCCTGCCTTCTGGCTGCCTCGTCTCCACCGACCATTACAATTGGTCTCGGTCACTTGTTGTGTTGCTACTTTTATGGTTAGTTTGGAAGATAAGATCAGATCAGCTTTCGACTTGCAAATGAGCAGATCCGGCTTGGTCGACTTTTTGATGCGATTTTTATTCTCTTTTGTGACAATGGCTATGCGAGTTAATATTTTTTGAATATCTGGAGGTACGTAGGTTCTGTTGACTTTATGAGATTTTAATTTGTTCACAAAAGTGAGACAATTATGAGTGTAATTGGATTGAGCTCATCATACTCTTGGGTACTATCGCCTTTTGCTGTAATGATATGCGCTTAAGGGTATCCTGCATGCTGGTGTTTTACACATGCGTATATGCATGTATGTATGTATGGAGATGAATTAAGCGACCATTTGCAGTAGAAACTGGAAGTTTGATCAATTTATTTGCTACAACAACTCGTAAGTTATAAAATTATACTTCGAGAAAGAAGTTTGAAAAGTGTTAAAATTTTAATTTTAATCCAAACATTTGTTCTTGTGTAAGCGTGTTGACATTTCTTCAGAAATTCCAATGCTCTGGTATATATTTTTTTTTACATACTCTAGCGCTTATTGTGAGTGACGACTGGCAGTAGATAAATGTCTATTGAACGATTATCCATTAGCGATGCTAAAGGCTTTTCCAATAAGAGATGTGGTTCCCGTAAAATATCAATGGTTTCGTTGCTTGTGTGGCACGTAGCGCCGTCTTGTTGAAAATAAACGTTGTCCAGATCAATACCATCCAATTCTGGCCATAAAAAATCATTAATCATCTCTCGATAGCGCAATCCATTCACCGTAACTGTTGCTCCAGTTTCATATTCGAAAAAGTAAGGTCCAATGACTCCGCCAGACCATAAACCGCACCAAACAGTCACACGTTGAGGATAGAGAGGCTTTTCAACAATAACTCTTGGACTTTCTGAGCCCCAGATCCGACAATTTTGCTTGTTGACGAAGCCACCGAGGTGAAAATGGGCCTCATCACTCAAGATGATTTTTCGATGGAATTGCGGATCATTTTCATGCATTTCAACGACCCAATCAGCTAAGACACATCGTTGTTGATGTTCGGCCGGCTTGATTTCTTGTTTTAACTGGACTTTATAAGCCTTACGACCCAAATCTTTATGCAAAATACGGTGTAATGACGTTTGTGGAGTGCTTAATTCCACAGAACGACGAGGGATGGACAAACCCTAGTATTCTTCAAAACTTTCGGCTACAACAATAATATTTTCGGCTGTTTTTGAGCGACGTGCACGGGTTTTATTCTTGTCCCAACAGCTCGAATTTTTCACCAATTTCTGTATTGCGGTCCGATCTGCTTCGCGATGACCCAAAAATGTTCGAGTTTTACGAACCGTCTCTGTCAAATTTTCACTATTTTTATAGTGAATTTTAATAATTTCAATGCGTTGCTTAAGCGTGTATCGTTCCATTTTTATTAATGGCGTAGTTTCTACTTGTAAAATTTCAAAAAATTACTGGTTCAAAAGTGGCATCTACCGAAATAGCGAGCTATTCAAAATAACACCTATTATTGGAAAACCCTTTATATAGGGTAAACTTAAACGTATCTAGCAAGTCATTTATTTTAAGGTAGTTGTACATTGTTTTTATTTTATTTGAGGAGAGCTCTTTCAGTAGACCGAGAAGGAATGAACATCCAAAATCTGTGCTGAAGGGCATTTGTATATTTTGGCAGGGATGATCATATATGTGCTAGGATGATCATATATGCCAGTGTCCAGTGATAATTGTCCGTGACAGTTGGGACATTTATTTGGTGTAGAACGACTCAAAAGATTAGAGTGGGTCAGTATTATTTGTGGGGAGGCAAAAACATCGCCCATTGCTATATGAAAATCATATTCTAGGGATCAGAATAAGAAACTTTGCTGAAGGACGTACACCTCTAAAACGAATTCTGGTGTCCCCCAATTTGGGTCGAACTTTTTAGTTTCTTTTCTATAACTCACTTAAATTAATTTTTTCATTTACATATGTATGTTCTGACTAAATAAATTTCTTAAGAGAAAAAATAGATATTATTATAAATAAATAAAAATAAAGAAAAACATATCCATTTAGCTGATTTTTTCATGTAAATGCCAAAAATTGTGATATTTTGAAATTGGGGGACATCAGAATTCGTTTTAGAGGTATGGTTCCTTCGGAAAAGTTTCTTATTTTTATCCCTAGAATACGATTTTCACAGAGCAATGAGCGATTTTTAAATCGACCCGCCCTAGTCAGTATGGTATGACAAAGCCGTAAACGAATAAAAGGTTTAAACATTTTCAAAGGCAAAACAGGTGATTAACAGGAGCATGTAGTGGTTGGTGTAGAATTTCCAGTCATCAAGGAGAGTGGAATGACGCCGTCTGGATATCTCAGAAATTATATCTTGATTAGTTAGATGACGATGAAAAAAAAAGATGGAATATTTGCTAGGTTTTTAGCAGCGGCATCAGCATTTTCGTTACCTCTGATTCCCATGTGACCAGGAATCTATATAAATTTCAATTTATTGAGAAAGGTTTGAAGCATGTTACGGATAGCAACGATTTCTTTTTGCGTATTAGTTGGTGACTAAATGTATTTTTTTATTCTGTTTAGTACATTTGGCAGCTTCATATAAATCAGCTAGTTCCGCCGTGAACCCTGAGCATATGGGGTGAAACAGGTCATGTTTAATTAATTCGCCATTTTCGTTTGTCACATCAGAAGTTGAGAAAAAAGTTTTAGAGCCGTCTGAAAAAAAGTAAACTCCAACCTGAATTCAGCAATTTATTCCGTTCGAATGTAAATATTTTCCTGTATTCATCTCTCGATGTTTTTTCTTTAAAGAGTTGCATAGTCCTGATTGCAAAGGCGGTGTTTTGATCGCCCAAGCCGGGTATGCTTATATTATATCTGACGAAGTTTGGAGTAAGGAGGCATAGCAAGTTGTTTAGGCAAAATGCGACAACGAAAGATAACTGAAAATGTTCTAGGTCGAGTTTTCCTATTCAAAGCATTGTTGAAGTTCTTTGCAAGAGAGATGTTTGATGAGGATAAAAGTTTTGGAAGGAGGCGATAGGTGCCGTTATAGTAGGGAGCGCCGTTTCCGCTGTAAATACCTATTAATAGGAAGATCAACAAATTTTTAATTGCAGACAAAAACTTTTTATACATTTCAAATAAGAATATTTCATCATTCCGATGAAAAGAATCCTCCTGAATGCCAAACAAATGAAAATTAAAAACATATTACAAGCGTCCACGATATTTGACGACTCTGCTGTACGATAAGCGTCATGCTGCATGCGTGGTTGGACCAGAACATGTATCTGCCGACCCGTGAGCGATTTGCTATTTTAACGCATGTGTGCAACAACGAAGCGATTCCTCGCATGCATTTTGTCGCATACGCTACGATGACAATAAGACTTGTCTGCGGAGGCCCTTATATGAATAAAATTATAAAACCCTTGTAAATTGACTTACTCCTAAAATCATGCTATGATATCCTATTTTTAAATACACTGGCGTCAATTTCCTTTAGCTCACTTGTTTTTCTTAAAATGCTTAGACTTCGTTTTAAGTTCGGTCGAAGTGTGGATAACCAATACTTATCATCAAATAAACAATCCGAATTAAAATCAAGCATTTTCAAATTGTGGAAAATTTATATTTGCTCTAATGACGTCAAAAAACAATTATGATAACAAATTAAGAGGGTGGTAATTCATGGCGTTTTAAAACTATAATTAATCTTTTCAACATAGAAAAAATGAAATTTTTAAAAGTCTATAGTTGTATTGTACCACAAGTCTCTTTAATCGCGACTTTCAAGACTTTGACTACATATGTTAAATTATGGCTCTTGAGCGTAACTCATTCTTGAAAGGAAACCCCAAAGATTTTTATTGAGGGGTATAGACTTAAGTCTGTACTACGAGCGGTTCAGTCGGGAGCTGTAATATTCCTTTACCTAAAAAACACTTTTGTCATCTTGGAAAAATTAATAACGGCATTTTTTTGCTGGGGAGTGAAGTCAAGGCCACATAACTCTTGTGCTTTCTCTATCATCCTGTTTTTCAACAATGGAGGAGGAACTAATTTTTGGCTACGCTATTTCTGTGCGGCCGCTGTAGTCGAATGGGTTGATGCGTGATTACCATTCGGGAATGCGTAGCTTCGAATCTCCGTGTATGAACATCAAATAACATAAAAAGTGCGCAAAATGTTAAAAAGCTTGATTTAAGCAACCTCCTAAAACACGCTAACCTTTCACTTTCTAGAATGGACCTTGTTAAACTCACGCGAGTACGTCTGTGCCGTTCAAAATTAACCCATAATCACCTTATCGACAGCAATACCCCCAGAACATGTCACTATTGTAACTCCACCCCGATCTCCATTAATCACGTTATGTCGGAATGTTATCCCTTCAACTCACTAAGAAACCATATATTCCATAACACCGATCCCATTCAATGCATTTCTAACCCCACAATCGATAATATTAAAAAAATTATAGCTTTCTTAAAAATATCAAAATTATATTGCGAAATTTAAACAAACATGTCGAATAAATATATTATATAATATTATATCTCCCAATTTATAATGAAATTCTAAACGACGCATAAGCACTTAGTATTAAGCATTAATTAAACACTAATTTTACATCATAAGAAGAAGCTGAAGGCCTTAGCAGCCATAGCTTTCCTAACTAGGCTTATAATTTTAATTATAAGCTTCAGTTTGTAATAATAATAATAATAACATAAAAAGTTTTCCCCCCTCACCAGCCAATGGCCAACCTCCGAGAGTATTTCTTCCCTGAAAAAACTCCTCATAAAAACCATTTACCGTTCGGAGTTGACTTAAAACTGTAGGTTCCTCCATTTATGAAACAATATCAAGATGCACATCACAAAGAGAAGAAGGAGCTCGGCCAAACACCTAAGCATAACTGTACGCGTCAAGAGCAAAATAGAAATTTCTATTTTAAATTGTTTGGTATATCAATAATATAATATTTAAATCCATTCTGTTCATCTAAATTTAGTAATTTTTCCCAGCTGCAAAGGATTTTTGACCACTCATTGCGCCACTTTATTGGCTCTTTGGCAAATGGCGGTTGTTTGGTTTTATAAACGTAAATTAGTGAAAGTTTCTTAAGACGCTTTGTAAAGACCTAGTGGTTCGATGGCTTTAATGTTCAACGTCAACTCTTCATTGGCTTACTAAGTTTACGCACAGTTTCTGACGGCACCACATTTTCTTTAACAGCCAATCTAATTATCTCTACTTTTGTGTTTCTGTAATAGAAATAATGCCATAAGAATCGAACACTTCTAAGAAATGAGGTTTGGAAACTTTTCAGTTTATTGGCAATTTATCTAATTCATTAAAAGCTTTGATTTGATATTCTCACAGATCTAAGGAAAATCTCCGTTCATCGTTACAAATTTTTAACACATCAATGATACAAATACACTTTAGAGTAGCACCAATGGTTTTAATTAATCTTTTTTCCCCCATAAAAAATCCACATAGCGATCATTTTTTTAAGTAAATCACTGTGAACTTTCACATTCAAACACATCAAAGGTGCAAAGTTCCACCAAATTATTACGACAATCACTGAATATAAAAATATTTGTGCAACACTGTAGCCATCGTTATTTACCGACAGCCTTCCGCAACAAAAATAAATGCGCAATTTTCTTTTTAAATAAGTTCTTAAAAAGTAACGCCGCGTTTTTATTTTAGTTAATCGTGAGTTTAAGGGAATTGCCACCAGTGTAAAAATATACAGAGAACGTAAAAAATCCATACAAAAGTGGAAGTGAATAAGTGTTGCAATACTTTGAAAAGAGTTTGAAAGTTGAGAGCTTTTAAACAATTAATATTTTGAAATAATTTTCTATTTAAAGTTTTAATTAATTTATTTTGTTATTATTGTTATATTAATGATAAATAATTTATAATTAGTACGGAAAAAATGATGATAAGAATGGCCCAGCAAATATTGTGCAAATTTAACACATTTCCTGCCCTTTTTTGTGAGACATTTCAGATACGATCTTAGTTTACGATAATGTTCATTTCGGTTTTACGGTATTGACGGTCTTTGCTGCGTAACGTAATTTACGGGCTACGCTTCTCTATATACAGCGCCATCTACAAACGAATAGCTTACTTCGCTTCACGCCGGGTGATTGCTTTCACTAAAGAACGTGAATGAAATGAGGAGTCGCAAATGTAGGTGTTAATAATTTTTAGTACAATCGAATTTTGAAAGGAAGGAAGAGATTTTAGAACAACGACACCAACTGAGTTTTGTACCACTAAAAATAAAAACACCACACATCGCTCACTCTAAGATTTCGCCTATTAATTTTTTTACTATTCTCCAATTTTTTAATTTAAGAATAGAAAATTTTGTATAATTATTTAAATTTGTGGTAACATTGATAAGTAAGCATTGGAGTACGAGAAAACTACAAAACACTATCTGTGGTTAGAAAGATTTACAAGAACAAATATTTTTTATATTATGTCCACGTTCATTGAGTTAACTCCTTTTCTACACACATATGTACACATGTGTATACATAAGAGGTGGGTTCAAAGAATAAGGTGAATTTTAATTTTTCTCAAAAAATATTTGTTTATTCATCAATTTCTAGTTTGTCTCTTTCAAAGTAGTCCCGAAGCAGTTCTGATATGCCTTTTTGGTATGTCCTCGAGCTTTCTGAACAATTCCGATTTTATCTCCTCAATTGTCGCAAAACGCCGTCCTTTCATGGGTCTCTTCAATCTTGGGAACAGGAAAAAGTCGCTGGACCAAATCTGGTGAATACAAGGGCTCAGGTATGTTAACGGTGTTGTTTTTGGCCAAATAATCTCATTGCATTATCATAATGAAAAAGCTGTGATTTTTTTCCACAATTCCGGCGTATAACTTCAAGCTAATACTATTTATTTACCGTAGGTCCTTGTTGTAAGAACTCCATATGTATGCATGCTCGCTGTTTCCATTGACTGGTTTCGTTATTTTAATTTGAGAACAGTCAGTTGCATCTTATCGCTCTTGGAAAACGGAAATTATGTGAAAATCTGCAAAAGTTAATAGATTCTATAATTATGCCTCTTTCCCATTGGTGATTGATTTTTTATTCCGAATTTTCACTATATTACTAATACATATTTGATACACACAGTACTAAATATTTTACCAAGATAACGATCCAAAGCATAAGGGGCATAACGTGCACTTGCAGTAAAGTTATAAATACACTAGCCTAGAATCCCGACATAAACATGATTGAAAATGTGTGGGCCTTTTGAAGAAAAGAGTCACTAAAAGGCATCCACAGAATGCAACAGCATTTAAAAGTGCAATAATGGATGAATGGCAGAATATGCCGAACGTATACGATGTAAACAAATTGGTCCATTCCATGAAAAAGCACCTGCAAAATGTTATCATACCAAAGATTAAATTAATCAAAAAATTATTTGCAAATCCCAATCTAAGCCGCCTAGTTTTCTTAGTTCTTAAAGGTTTCTTCAGAGCAACTCCGCTTCTATACCTGTTCTCTCGCAATACTCTTTACACGGTTTTTGGATTAACTTGCTTATTGGAAGTACATACTAGGATAGGTACGAATCTCGGTGAAACACAAAAATGAAGAAAAACATTTTTCTAATAGCGGTCGCCACTTGGCAGGCAATGGCAAACCTCCGAGTGTATTTCTGCCACGAAAAAGCTCCTTATAAAAAATATCTGCCGTTCAGAGTCGGCTTGAAACTGTAGGTACCTTCAATTGTGGAACAACATCAAGACGCACACCGCAAATACCTCCTCCTATTAGGTTAGACACCCAAAAAGGGTGTACGAGCCTATTATATATAAAGGGTTTTTCAATAAGGGCGGGTAGAGATGCAGAATGTCAATCGTGGCGTTTGCTGTGTGGCACGTAGCGCCGTCCTGCTGGAACCACATGTCGTCTAGGTCCATATGGTCCAATATGGGCCATAAGAAATTGGTTATCATCGTTGTGTAGCGCTCGCTGTTGACGGTGACCGCCTCACCAACGTCGTTTTCAAAAAAGTACGGACCAATGACGCCGCCGGCCCAAAATCCACACCAAACGGTAACTTTTTGAGGATGCATTATCACCTGGTGAACCTCGTGTGGATTGGTGTCGTCCTATATACGGCAATTTTGTTTGTTAACCATTCATCCAAAAATGCGCCTCGTCACTAAAGATGATTTTTCGCCCAAAACTGGGGTTCTCTTCCAAACGATTCGAAGCCCAGTCAGCGAACAAACGGCGTTGTCTATGGTTGTCAACTTTGAGCTCCTGGGTCAGTTGGATCTTGTACGGGTGTAGGCCCAAGTCCCGCCGCAAAATTCGCCAAGTTGAAGTCTGCGAAAGGCCAAGTTCTTGTGCACGGCGAGGAATAGACTGCCTCGGGTTCTGCTGTACATTTTCATGGACCGCGGCAATGTTCTCGGCTGATCTTGCGTTCCTTGAACGTACGGGTGTTGAAGAGTCGAATTTGAAGGGCCACCACGTCTACCGAAAAATGGGCGCAATGCGCGCAACGTTTGCGTTAATGAACACTCATTTTGATAATAAAGTTTTATCATTTGAACGTGCTGTTCAATCGTGTAACTTGCCATGATGATTTGGCATAAACAACTGAATAATAAACAAAAGATTTGACAGATGTCACCAAAACAAAATGGCTGCCACAGGGCGCCAAAATCGACCCGCGCCAATTTAAAAACGCTTTACATATACATATATAGGATATGAGCACTTACTCTTGGATTCTTATAAACTTCCTTAAGTATTTAACTAACGCCTGTATTTGGTCGTCCGCTTCTAGGCATATTTTCCACAGAGCCGAGTTTCTTATATTTTTACGAAAAATATTTTATATGAATAATAATCAACAAATTAATAAAAAAATACTATGTTTTATATGTATATTTTACAGCTTCAATAAACTTTTCCAGTGGATCTTCGTGTTTTGCTGATATTGATTTGCGCCATGAGTACTTTACAATTACATCGGCAAAATTTGCACGGGTTATTGGAGTTGTCTTTTAAAAAATATCGTTTAACTACTCTCCACTGCGATTCGATCTGTTGCGAATGGATGCCATAGCCCGATTACCTTCTGGCATGTCGCTATGGTTTATCTTCTGGTGCTCATACCCAAGGTCGCGAAGACAGTCGTAGGCCTTCCAATAATTAATACGGATGGTCGTTCCTTGGGGCTGCCCGTACTAACGTATGGCGCAGAAACGTGGACGATGGCAATATCCGATGAAGCGTCGCTTGCAGTGTTTTAGAGAAAGATTCTGCGCAAGATTTTTGGCAACGGGGAATATCGCAAGTGATGGAACGATGATTTATATGAGCTTTACGACGTCATAGACATAGCGCAGCGAATTAAGATCATGCGGCTTCGTTGGCTGGGTCACGTCGTCCAAATGGATACGAACGCTCTTGGTCTGAAAGTATTCGATGCGGTACCAGTTGGTGGTAGCAGAAGAAGAGGAAGGTCTCCTCTGCGTTCGAAAGATCAGGAGGAGAAGGGCTTGGCTTCACCAGGTGTGTGCAACTGGCGCCGGTTAGCATGAGAAAGAAAAGGCTGGCGCGCTTTGTCAAACTCGGCCAAAATCGCGTAAATGATTATCGTGCCAATTAAGAAGAATAAGGTCGTTTCTCCCGCAACTTGCCTCTTTATCAAGGGTTTGAGCAGCTCCGCCGAACATATGTATGTTGTCCTCTTAGATCAAGTCAAGAACCCAATGCGCCTCCGCTCTTCTTCCTGAATTAAGAACGGAAAATATTAATTAAGAAAATGCTTTAATTTTCCGGCAGCAAAATTTACCTTTAGCCTTGCGAAAGCAAGAAAAGAAATGAAGCAACTGAAAATAAACTTTACTGCCGCCAAATTAAGAAATTTTATAACATAGAATGAGCAAAATTGAAGAGCTAACTGCGATTAATCGCCAAAAAACACGCAGGATCGTCTAAAGGTCGCCAGAAAATATACATACATATGTATGAGTATGTTCATTTATACCAGTTGCTATACAGAAATTGACAGAACGCTGTTTTTTTCTATAGGTGGCCGAAAAGTGTGGGACTTGTCTTTCGATTCATCCACTAAAAACCCACCCCAGCCCCGTTTCCCACCCGCTGGACATCCGTTAGGTAGTACTTCACGAGAGAGGGAGAGGCCTATTGATTTTACCTGAAAATATGCGCTGTTATTCAGCGCGACGCAGTTTGGTAATTACCATTCTTGCCATATTACTGACAGCGGGCCAATGTTCTTCTGAGACAAGCATGATATCTACTAGGTTACTAACCATTATTGGCTTCCCAACCGTATCACTCAAATCTTCCCTTTCCAGCTCAAACCGG
>JAYXIM010021256.1:0-12591 GCA_037575425.1 Anastrepha fraterculus | reverse complement strand
GCTTCGAGTGGCCATACGTAGGCTCAAATTCTCGTATGAGCGTTCGGTCAAGTAAACACGATCGTTTTGAGTGTTAATGAACTGCTCAATTGGGAAATGTTTCTCAGCAGAAAACACAATGTTAGAAGTTCGCCACCAACAATGGCTGGTTGTTATTTTCCAGCCAAATATAGCGCAATCACTCTATTGCGTTTGAATTCCATCACAGAAAAAAAAATTCAACAAAACTGAGACACAAATGCTTTTGATGGCTTATAAACAATATATTGAACTGTCATTAGAACAATTTTTCTAAATTTGTTGCACTATCCAACGTTCATCTGTATCCGAACAGTTTTGGTCGTCCCGATTACTTCTTATTATCCATTATTATTATTTCTTTCTTTGAAACGTTTTATCACGTCGTATTCAGTTGAACGGGTCTATCCACTATTTCTGCGATTTCCGAAACGGTTTTACCCTTTTCGTGATGACTAATAATTAAATTTCTGATTTGAATTGAGCTTTGTCCACGCTTTCTACCCAAGTTTATAATTTGGACTTTTATTCAACAAAACACGACTGAAATTTTATTTTAATTTATAACGAGTGGTTCTTTCTTTCCACTGTTCTACCGAGAGCAAATCAATTATGGGATTCCCCGTTTTAAAGTGCCAAACAATCGCAATAATGCCAAATGTCCGACTTCTTTTTTGACACGAATTTCGCGAATGATGCATGATACATTTTTTATAACAAGGAGGTAATGGATTCGTAAATTATTATTACTATTTTTAAAATTCTATTTGAATACCCAATAGAAAAATATAAAAATAAAAATATTTAACTTGCATTTCTTACAAAAAATTTAAATATGAAACTGCATGCTATGGATCCCCGAGCCACTGTAACTAATAAAAGGTGGACCATTGGCCGGTTTAAAAGTTCTATGAAAATGTCTTTTAATGTTTTCCAATAATTTTTGGTTTATTGCAAAGAGTAAATCTTCCAATAAATTGTAGAATGTGACAGCATTTCCAAAGCTGCAGCCCTGCTCTGGCTCTAAATCTGTACTAATACATTTCAGCTTAAATGGAAGGCACGCATAAAAAATGATTCCAATGAAAGCTCCACAAAAGCCTTGAATTTTGACCAATAAAAACTGATTTAGCAAAATTTAATAAACAAAGCCATGATTTTAAATGTCATTAAGAATCTATACCCAAATATATTATATGTATGTAAGTAAATACACTAGAAGTGACCACACAAACAACTGAACTGGGGCGAAGTGGCACCCACAGCGCCTATGACAAACCACAAATATTTATGCACAAATGTAAACAATCAAAACAACAAACAACACAACGGAAAGCAGAAATTTACATAAACTTAAATTTTTGTTTTTGTTAGAACTATAGATTTTATTTAAGTAAACACGGCAACTGCCACCTAGAGACGACTGTGACATCAGTCAGTGCACGCATTGGCACGAACGAAAAAAGTAAACGCACGAGTCGACTTCTTGGTTTCGCTTTAATTTCAGGAATATGAGAAATTATTATAGGCTTGAAAGCTTGTATGTGTACATATGTACGTATGTGTATGTGCATATGTACATATGTACATATATACGTATGTGAACCGTGGAGAATCATACGCTGGGGTGAATTGGTACCAACTTGTATGCCCATAAGAAGAGCAATGAAAGCTTCAAATTCGAACCCACTCGAATTCTTGTGAAAATAAACGCTTTTTCAGCTTAAATTTCAATTGAGGGCAAATATCGTTGAAAGAGTATTGTGTTTTTGAAGGACAGTAAATTTATTAGGGATGATTAGTCTTGTTTTATTCTCCAAACTTAAACCGCAGATACTGAAGAATGAAATTCGCACATATTCAGCATAAATCAATCATTCAAATCTTTGACCCCTTCTAAAGCCACCTAAAATAGCCAATTCGAAAAAAATGAGTATTTGTATGCCAGAGAAGAGAAAGAGACTTGGGAGAAAACTACTTTTTTTTAAATATTTTCGCTAACAAAAATGTTTTTTATGTTAACAATCGAATAGTGTGAAAGTTTGTATGAAAATTATTTTCTCATTTTCAATAAGCAGTTTTCAAAAGTAAATTTAAAAAGACTGACTGAAAGATCAGAACATAAATCAATTTGAAAAGTTAGGTTAGGTTAAGTTGGTGAAGAGAAGACTCAATACCTTGTCATTGGTCCTTCATGACTATGTTAAAGCAAATTAGCTCAGTTGAGAAGGTGGTTTTAGAAATCCTTCAGCAAATTGTACTCGAGCACTCCCAGAGTGGAGGAAATCTACACAGAAAATGTGCAGTTATCTCCAATTAATTTTCCCCTCTGTAACTTTTCCCCCCGCGGGTTAGGGGATTGAATTTGCCCGAGGTAACGGATGCCTGTCCTAAGAGGCGACTAAAAACCACACCTCAGCCTGTTATTTATGAGTTAACTCAACGATAGGAGGCTGAGCGCAACAGAAACGGCTTGGTGACGATGGAAACACTGTCGTCATTGGAGCGTTCAACCACGTAACAGTGCATAATTTTACAATTGCTTGTCGTGCTTGTGTGTCATTCCGCAATTGGGGTTTGACCCCACGTGCAAGTGATTGTAACACAACAGAGACTCAATCTGCTCTTTTGCAGCCCAACCAAAACAAGGTAGTGGATAAATAAGCAGTCGTTAACGATCCCCTTTGATGCCCAGGCAAGGTCGGTTATAGCAAGTGCCTTACCGCGGTATGCCGGTTCTGCCGCGGCGGGCCCTTTCCGTGCATACTCGCGGGACCAAAATTGAATAACATTAAACTGGGAGGGTGTAAAGGACTGCATGCATTGGCATAACCGGAGCATGTAAAACTTGTCCCAGTGCTGCTCTGAATTTCCTTTTGCTTACTTATTTACTTATTTATTTTTTATTTTATTACCGTTATTTCCATCGCAGCTCAAAGTGTAATCAGGTTAAAAGAGATTGGCAATCTCTTGAGGGAATGGTAGCATTTTCGGGCAGTTAACACCGTATTTCTCCGAATCCAATCAATCTCCTCCATTATATCAACAGCTCTGGCTGGCTGCAGATATCTGCCTGTTGGAGGTCTCATAATGGTATCAAAACGGCGCTTTAGTGCTACTTGACCAGAACGGCACTTCAACTATTTCACCTAACTACCTACCTAACTTCTGAAATGGTCCTTGTAAGCTATCTGCATCAAGCTAAGCTTTCTGGCGTTTTCGAATTAGATCAACACCTAATAATCCTTGCAATGCCCACCATGGGCTTCGCTAAAAAATAGGAAAGGTTCTGTCAGAACATTTAAGTGTTGCTGTATTAAATGATATGCAATATTAATCAAATGTTGGCTAGAATATCAAGAAAATATTTATGTTTTCTATTCATTTTTCTTAGAAATATTTTATTATTGTTGTTGTATATGTTTAAATATATATCGGTTTTTTTTAGCTCTATGAAAACTACCGATATCGTTAACTATGACAGCTGCGAATAACAAAATGTGTGAACAGAAAAGATTTGGCAAGTCATTATGAATCGTTTAACGCCAGAAAAATGCTCCAAATAGTGGAAATTTACTTAAAAAACAAAATAATAATAAAAATTTGTTCAGGAAGTCCGTCGATCTTCGGCATGATGCATTTCTGTCGAAATAAGGAAGGAGCTGCCACGCTTCAACCGTTGAATCAACACGTTGTACAATGAGTTGGACCGCTGATTAGTACACACGTTCTAACATGAGTTGTTCAACTTTATTATTCTCATATTTGTAGTGTTAATTGTTTCGCAAAATACAGGAATCAAGTGGAATTTGTTCAAAAGTAATAATTGATGAAATTTTATTTTATTTATTTTTTTATCATTTAGTATATGTATGTATATATGTTGTTTTTAAAATATATAAAATGTTGTTTTTTTTTTTAACACATTAAATATAATATTTTTTTTTATTAAAATTATTGAAAATAAACATTTTTTTTAATTATAATTTTTTTGTTTAATTTATTTTCTGAGTAAATAACTAAAAAGCAAAACAGGGTTGTACTATCTGCGAGTACAAGTTCCAACTCATTGTACAACTACTAACTTCGCCCACCAAAAATTTAAAATTTTAATTTTCATGCAACCTTTGGACCAGCATGTATGTACATACTATACATGAGAAAATTTATCAAAAAAAGTCTCGTGGGCATCAATCGTTGCGTAATAATCTGGAGGAGCGAAATGATTTTTTCCCCCGTTCAAAAGTCATTCATAAAAAAAAACGTTTATATTGTTACTCCTTTCAATAGCCAAATGGACACAAGTAAAGGCACTGAGGGGTCGAACTTCCTTCTTTCACTTTCTCTTAACACATCGTAATATACATATTTTAACTGTATATTTGTTAGAAAAACTCGCTGAATATGTATTGGCAATAACTTTAAAATATTGTTAACAAAAATGTATTCAATGTTTGTGTGATGAGCGAAAAATGAACTGAAAGCTGCTTCGCAATGTCATTGTTTTTAGACTACTGATAATTGTTATTGCCGATTACGTTCACCCTCGCATCAAACCGAATGGTAAACTAGGTCAAAAGAACACAAAGTGAAAAGGAATTTCATGTTCTAAAGTTATGGTCAATTAATTTCCAGCAAAAGTACCAAATAATGCGGAACACTTTCTACTTTAGTAACTTTAGAACGGGTGGTATCCTTGTGCTTGATATAACTGTTTATTTTAACCGTCATCATAGTTTGGGAAAAAAATTGTAGTTCTGTTAAGTGTAATTTGTAAAACTATAATAATAATAAAGGGTATTTCAAAAAACGCGCCTGACACAAGTCAAACTATAACTGGAAACAAAAGAAAACTTACACTTGGAGTTGGCGTTTTAGCTCTTAAGCTGGCCAAATAAGTCTTCAATCTTTCCTCAGAAATACTGAAGCAACCTAAACCCCCCCCAAAAAAAAAAAAACAAACACGCGCCTAGACAAAATAAAATAAAACATGTGAAAATTTAAATTCTTTCAGGCTTCACTATTTTTATTTAAAGCTCTTAACAATTATATCTAAAACATGAAATAATTTAAATGTCCACCATGAGCATGTCTGCAGGTAAAATCCGTCAAACAGTCAATTCTTCTTTTTGATTGGCGCGATAACCACTTACAAAGGGCGCCAGTTGGACACACCAAGTGAAGCCAAGTCCTTCTCCATCTGATCTTTCCAACACGGAGAAGGCCTTGCTCTTCCTCTACTACCATCATCTGATACCGTATCGAATACTTTCAGAGCCGGAGTCTCATACAACTCATTTTTCTTTCGCCTACGATACTCGCCGTCACCAAAGTGCAAAGATCAAAAAATCTTCCACAGAATGTTTCTTTCAATGACTGCAAGGGATGCCTCATCGGATATTGTCATCTTCCAAGCTTTTGCGCCATACGTTAGGAAGAGCATGATGAGAGCCTTTCGAAACACCCTTTATATAGGAAGATGAGTTGCAAAATTGTTTGTGTGCCCCATATAGGATAATAACTGAATAATTATCCAATTTTTACTGAATAATATTAATTTACCCAATTTCCCATAACTACTACAATAATTCTGTTTTCGATGGTTGTTTGCATCACTTATTTTGTGCTTAAATTTTGAGTGACATATCGAAATAATTAATAATATTTGGCAAAATGTCAGGAATACAGTGCAATTAGTATTCAAGTTGTGTAATACGAGAATTTAGTGCCATATTGAATCAGTAATTAATGACACAAAATACCACTTTTGTGAAAGAGAATTACGCTCCATTTTTGTAATATTAATATTGGGAGCAAAACGCGTCGATGCTACTCATATCGACTATTTCGGATCAATTTTGGCACGCGCATCGCGACCCTAAAACTTACCGCTAAAACTTACTTTCTATTCCAAAAAATTAATAAATATTTATAAATTAATTGGCTTAGCACTACTGCACCTATTTCTCTGCTCGCCCAAAGTGTCTCATACAGCAAAGCTCACTACTTCAAGAATAAAATCGTAACATTTGACTTTTACAAAATCGAAACTTTTATCGCCCAAGATGCAAAATAGAAGATACATATGAGGCTTTTGGGAAGCGCGTCATACTATTTCTGTGATTGCAGCTGTTTATGTACGAGATCTATTCAAAAAGTATCGCGAAGTTTGAATTTTCGCTGGTTACGTATGTTCGAATTTCGATTTTTTTTGTCGGCCATTTTGAATGTTCAGTTAATTGTTGACACCTGCGTTGCATGCACGTGTTTCGGCTCGACTTCGATTTTTACCAATTCAAAAAGATGGATCAAAGAACCTCTATCAAATTTTGTGTGAAAAACGAAATTTAAGTGCGCGGATGCATTTCGAATGTTGACTGTGTCATACGGAGAAGCTACTTTGGACCAAAGCAACGTTTATCGGTGGTACAAAATGTTCTCAGAAGGCCGAGAAGATGTGAACGACGAAAAGCGTGCCGGACGCCCGAGCACTTCAACAACAGTCGAAAAAATTGATGAAGTTAGAAGCTGCTGAGGACCTAGACATATCGATTGGCTCGTGCCATTCGATTTTTTTCAATGATTTGGGCATGAGACGGGTCGCCGCAAAATTCGTACCAAAACTGCTCAATTTCGACCAAAAACGGCTTCGCATGAACATTACCAATGAGATGTTGGACTCTGTCCGCGACGACCCAAATTTGCTCCAGAGGGTCAAAACTGATGACGAATCGTAGGTTTATGATTATGACGTGGAAACCAAAGCTCAATCATCTCAATGCTTACCGATTTCTTTGATTGCAGGAGCGTTGTGCATCATGAGTTTTTGCCACAGGGTAAAACGGTCAACAAGAAATATTACCTGCAAGTTATGCGCAATTTGCGCGAATCAATCCGCCAGAAACGCTCAGATTTGTGGAAGAACAAAAATTGGCTCTTGTATCACGATAACGCCCCTGCTCACACATCGTTGCTTGTGGGCGACTTTTTGGCCAAAAACAACACACTAATGATGCCACAGCCACCGTATTCCCCAGATCTGGCCCCCTGTGACTTTTTCTTGCTCCCGAAACTGAAGAGGCCCATGAAAGGACGACGCTATTGATGATATAAAGACGGCATCGAAGAAGGAGCTGAACAAGATAACAAAATGACTTTTGAAGTGCTTCGAAGATTGGAAAAAACGTTGGCACAAGTGCATAATATCTCATGGGGGATACTTTGACAAGGGGGAAAAAATACATAGATATTAATGAATAAATAAATAATTTTTGAAAAAAACACAAAATTCGCGATACTTTTTGAACACACCTCGTATGTACTATATGCCACTGATCTGAACCTCATAGTAAACGGCTTCTTAAACTTAAACCATTCCACATCTGCTTACCTTTTCTGAAGAAAGCTGTAGATCTCACTAAGCGTTAGTTTCCCCGTTGGCGACTCCTTGATCGCCATCGCGATCATATTAATGTAGCTTAATGCGGGTTTTTCCGGTCGCCTGGCACCGGATTTTTTCGTCGTATCAGGCGGTGTGAGCTCCTGCGTTGATGAGGCAGTTGACTGCTGCTGCTGTTGTTGTTGCTGCTGCTGATTATGTTGTTGTGTTTGTTGGGATTGCTGTTGTCCCAACGCACCACCTTCACTGTGATTACTATGCACCGACTTAGCCGGTGACGAACTATTCGAATAGGACATCGGCTCAGTTGTGGCACACAATTGTCCAGAAACACTATGAGAACTGGTTATAACACCTGACGCACTAGACACTGAGGGCATACCGACATTTTGTATACGTTGCAAAGATTGCGTCAAAAGATCATTTGAGCCTGTATCCGCGGATACAGGTATTGCTGAAGGCGGAGGTGGATGGTCGTTGTCGTTATGTGGCAAATACTCTGAAGTATTAAAAATGGTATTACTGGTGCAATATTTTATGGTGGGCGTATAATGCGGGTTCATTTGCTGTCCCAAGTCCACCATTTTCGAGGCAATAACACGATTTTGTGTAGCCGCATAATGTTGCAGCTCAACATCCGACGGCGTTTTGATGCCTTCATTGTGTGGTGATGAGTTGGGTGATGGCGGCATCAGCATGCCAATGCCATTTTCATTTGATGAATTCGGTGAGGCACACATAGTGTGCAGTGATGTAAGACCATATGACGCGGCCTCTGAGACATGAACTGACGGTTGAGTCATCATGGTCGCGTAATATTTGCGATCTAAATAATTGAGGTCAGGCTTCTCCTCTTGCAGTTCAGGTGATTCCTGCGCCATGCGCAGCATAGACGTTTGTTCACTGTACGTGAGAGGTGTGAAATTTGGTGTGGATAAGATGTTCGAGGGCAGATTGCGATAAATGCTGCTGTGATGAGGTAAATGTGACGAGTGATGCAGGCCATTAAGATTGGCCGAGTGACTGTTTGAATCCATAACTTCCTCGCTTTTTATCATTTTATTTGTATTATTACACTCGACAACTGTTAGTCATTAGGAAAATACGAGGCGGCGAATTATATTCTTATAACACAAGTGGGCTCATAAACTGAGTTTGCAGTGACTAATTTTAAATTTTTTAATATTTAATGCTTTTTGCGTGAAATAAACACTTTCCACTCTTCAAATGGCGTATAGAATATGTAAAACTTTGCTGAGTTATGTTTGTTGTTATATTCTGTGTATCTTAAATTTGCATATATTCCATTTGGTAATTCTTTTTTTTTTCACTAATTGCGCGTAGATCGTACAGTATTTACGCGATTTTGTACTTTTCTCTTACGCTATTCTCGATCAACTGAATCTATTGAATCAACGGAATCTTTACCTAAAAATCTTTGCACTAGTTACGCTCCAATTACGCCAGCCGCGCCAGCGATCGGTCGCTGAGTGTACGGCGCACACATCCTTTCTTCAGCCACAGAGCGCACGACGAATGAGTTTGCTGGATAGTGGCAGCAGGAAAAATGGCAGCGCCGACGTTGGTAGCGATGATTCTCCCACATTGAACTCTTTTGTTTACATTTGGCTGGCAAACAAGAGCATAAAATACAATCCGTACGCGGCTATTCTACAATACTAATTACTTTGTATGTGTGCATGTGTGTACACGTGTGGGTATGTATAAATTTATGTACATATGTGCAGAACATTGCACTCAAGTGGCGATCATTTGGATATCTTCTTGTTGTTGCTGTTCTTGTTTGTATAGGGCCAACACATGTGCGCCCTTCTTTGAGTTCTGTGCGCCAAAGAAAATTTTCGTACAGAGGATTGAGTAAAGAGCAGCAACAAAGAAGGTTATCAATGAATGTTTTAAATATATGTTTGGCTTCATCTACCTACCTTATACATGCATACTAGGGGTGGGACTATTCGAATAAAAATTATTCGAATAATAAAATCTTTTATTCGAGAGGTATTCGTAATTCGAATAATATTTATTCGAATTTTTTATTCGTTTATTCGAATAATGCTATTCGAATACCTCACTATTCGAATACCTCACTATTCGAATACCTTACTATTCGAATACCTTACTATTCGAATACATCACTATTCGAATATTTCACTATTCGAATATTTTTGGTAAATATTTATTTAGATTAGCGGACTACTAATCGGTTTATGTACAAGTGCATGCACCATGAGAAGGGCCAATGTAATTTTTATATTTTTAAAAGCATTTTCTCCCTGATGTTAATGAATATATAGTGAGGTATTCGAATAGTAAGGTATTCGAATAGTGAGGTATTCGAATAGTAAACTATTCGAATAGTGAGGTATTCGAATAGTAAGGTATTCGAATAATGAACTATTCGAATTATTTGAAACGAATAGTATTATTCGTTTTATTCGAATAATGTTTATTCGAATATTATTCGAAAATAATCCCACCCCTAATGCATACATAGTTTTATAGAGCACAATAGACGGTCAGAGTATACCACAGCTCCATAGTCATAATACTATTGCACGCAATAGCAACAACAATAATAATAAGTATTCATACATACATACAACTAATATTTTTTGTGAATTTCGGCATTAGTAGGGTTTTCGATTGATATCTTTGTAAAATTTCTATTTTTGGGTTACTTGCTGTACCCCAAAGTTGAATAGCATAAGTCCAAACAGACTTTAATATAGTTTTATATGTATATGTACGCGCACTTTGTTTTCCAGACTGGCTTGGTAATTTCGATCCAAAATCCAATACACCTTTTTGGTTTTAATTTTAAATTGCTTTTGCTTTCCTCTGATGTGGACACTCCAGGTTAGTCTACGATCAAGGTTAACTCCAAGATATTTGACACTATCGCTTTGGGGGATTTCGGAGCCATTAAGTGAAACTTTTGGGCAGTCTCCCCCAGTCAAAACTAGCTTGAACAGATTTTTGCAAATTGCTAGTTGGCTAAATTTCAATCCAGAGTATTGTTTACAAACTCGCGGAAGCATTTTGCCAAGAATAAACGCGAAAAAAGAAAATCAGTAATGGATTTCAAATGTAATAGTGGGATTGCATTATATTTGGCTGGAAAATCACAACCAGCGATTATTCGTGAGCTCGAGCACCTTAAAATAAATACAGTTTTTGCTTTAATCGTTACAATGGTACTGGTAGCATTCCGAAATGTCATGGAGGTAGACATCAAAAGACTGCAACGGTACGTAAAATGGTTCAAAAAGTGAAGAAGCGACTTGGGCGAAATCCCCGATGATCGTAAAATCTTTACGAGTTAAATTAATATATAGGAGTATAAAATAAAATTAAAAGCAACCTGATGTTAAGGCAATGCCATCTTCTAAATCGCTGATTTCATTCACAGTTTCGATGTCCAAGACATCCTCTGGGTAACTTGACCATCTTTCTTTGAATATTTCGTCGAGTTGACTGCTTATTAGCTGAAAAATATTGAAAACTGTTTGCCTTTTTAAAATTGATTATGTTTCTTACTTTAGAGATGAGCAACTTTGTTGGCGCACTCAACCACACAGTTTTGGTGTCCGGGCTTTTACAGCTACCACCTATTGGGACAAAGTCCTGATCGCTGCCCCCACTAGCCACAGACAAAACCTCTTGCGAAGCTTCATCTCTTTCGGTGGTGTGTTCATAAAAAACTACCTTCTCGTATAAAGTTTCACCAGCCATTTGTTGTATGCCTTGCACTCGAAAATTTGGGTCTGCAAATATAATGTACTTATGCATGGATATTTGTAAAATGTATTCCCAGTTTCCTACCTGATTCACACTTACTAAATGCTCCTGGGGAACAAGTTATTTTGCAATTTATTTGCTTTTTTTTTAATTTAATGCGAGGTAGCTTAACTGAAAATTTTTTTAAATTTTGTGATTTTTCCCACCAACAATTTAATCAGCTTTAAAATTTTTACCTGTTTTGCGTTCATGTACTTTTAGTGATATTTTTGTCTCAGAGAGCGAATTCGCGGAAATTAAGTTACTGGCAAGTTACTGGATAATTTTTACATGAACAGGCCTCATATCATCAGCGCGAAACTCCAAATTGCGAAATAAAAATAAAAAAACACGAAAAAATTATTTTTAAAGTTATTAAATTTTTTAGTTAAGAAAGCAAGTGTATAATAAAAAAATAATAGGTGAAAAAATATACATATAGAAGTACCTATAGCGCTTGAAGTTCTGCTTAGTCTCGAGCTCGCAAAAGTCCTCGGCGTCGTCCCCACACCAGAAAACCTCGTAACGCAAATGCTGAACTCGAAGGTGAAATAGGAAGCAGTAAAACAGTTTGCAGCAAGGATATTAATAAAACTGAGAAAATTAGAATGGGAGTGCAAAGCAGAAGCAAAGCGAATGCGGTCAATATACATAGAATATCTAAGAGATGCTTAGATGCGTGACCCAAAGAAAACATTTAGAAACAGATCTCCTGTGGGGATGACTGTATTCACGAACAGACGACAAGCACGAACGCGTGAGGTAAAGCCTCAAGATGAACCCAAACAGACGACAAGTCGATATCGAGTAACGATATTGCAATTTCCGATGCCCCATTGGTGACAAATCAATGGTTGCTATCGATAACGTATAACCGCAATACGCAATTAAGAGAGGAATCTGGATGCAGGTACTTTGATAAAATTGCTTTTAGCAGTCCCAGGGTGGAATCAGCCGAGAGGGGAGGAATGTTATAGGGTTAGTGGGAGCATGCCTCACATACCAAATTTTCAATTTTAACCACCCCTGCAAAAAAAAAAAACAAAAAAAGTTTTGTTTAGTCTCACCACATGGATTCCCAACGAACGCAGGACGTTTAAGATACCTGTATGTATGTATGTGTATACCACCAGCAGGAGGTGTGTCAGAAACTATCTCCACCGCCACAGAATTTTTACAAGCACCTGCCGAGCCGACTCGATCTCCACCTTATCATCAGCAAACACCTTGTGTGTGAGTGTATTTATGCAGCTAAAAGCGTCCCACTCGCTATTTGCAATAATAGAACACGTCAAGTGCCTTAAAGGACGAGATCGAAGCCAGCAAATCTCACTATTTTTGTAGTCAATTCATATTGTCAAAGTACGACATAGTGA
>JAYXIM010021251.1:0-16818 GCA_037575425.1 Anastrepha fraterculus | reverse complement strand
CGCGATTTTGGTCGAGTCTAACAAAACGCGCTAGTCTTTTCTTTATCGCGCTAACCGGCGCCAGTTGGACACACCAAAAGAAGCCAAGTCCTTCTGCACCTGATCTTTCCAACGCAGAGCAGGTCTTTCTCTTCCTCTGCTACTATCAGCTGGTACCGCATCGATTAATTTCAGATATAGAGTATTTACATCCATTCTGACGACATGACTTAGCCTAAGAAGCCGCTCGTCGTAAGACTCATTGTTCCATCGCTCGTAACTCGCCGTCACCAACGTAAAAAGGCCCAAAAATCCTCCGCAGAATCTTTCTCTCAAACACACATCCATTAACAACCGCTATATACGGATGTCCAGTGTCTCCAAGCAACCCAGACCAATACAGAGCCATTGGCAGTGTATTCATTTAGGATTTTAATATGGTATGCCGCTTTCCCAAGTACAAACGTCGGGCGCACTTCCTACTTATTTAGTACAACCCGAAATGATTGCACATTTTTGCAGGAGTGCAAATAGTTATTTATCAATAGTAAATTTTCTATATACTCGTATACATTTAAATTTTCTTGCTTACTATTCTCAATGCACAAACAATTGTTGATTCAATTTCATTCACATTTCTTGTCGACGCCAATCGACCATTTCCCCCACTGTTCCGCATTTTTTCGATTAATACTCACAGAAACATTTTTGCTCAACCAATCGAGCAATTTGGATCTCATCGATGGGGCGTCATTGTAATAGACAATTTGGTCAATTTCTTACAGACTCGGGCTACTGACAGATGTCATTCCAATGCTTGCTGGTTGGCTAGAAGGCACAAATCACATCGGCCGGATTGAAAGTTCTCTTCGAACCAGGCAGGTACTGACTTACTTGAGAAAGTAAAGAAAATTGTTATGGAGAATCGTCGAATCACAATTAGGCAAGTTGCTGAGAATGACGGTATATCGGTTGGTTTATGCCATGCAATCCTTTGGGAAATGTTGGGCATGCAGCGTGTGGCAGCGAAGTTCGTTCCAAAATTGCTGAATTTTGACCTAAACACAACGTCGCATGACCATCGCTCAGGAATTGTTGAATGACGTCAACGATGATTCAGATTTGCTTAAAAGGGTCATAACTGATGGCGAATCATGGGTATACTCGTATGGTCATGACATCGAAACTAAAACCCAATCGTCCCAATGGAAGAGTTCAGGAGAGCCAAGACCAAAAAAGCACGCCAAGTTCGATCAAATGTTAAGGTTTTGCTCACTTTTGCTCCGATTACCATAGCGTAGTGCATCAGGAATTCTTACCACAAGGTCGTACGGTAAATAAAGAGTAGTACCTTGAAGTTATGTGCCGTTTGCGTGAAGCAATACGAAAAAACACTCGGAATTGGGAGAAAAAATACATGGCTTTTGCATTATGATAAAGCACCTGCTTACTCAAATTCGCTTGTGAGAGATTATTTGGCCAAAAACAACACCGTTATCATGCCAAATTTGGCCCCTGCGACTATTTCCTGTTCCCTAGATTGAAGAGGCCAACGAGAGGGCGGCGTTTTGCGACGATTGAGGAGATAAAAACGCTGAGAGAGCTCAAGGACATACCTAAAAGTGCATATCAGAACTGCTTCGAGGATTGGAAAAAACGCTGGCACAAGTGAATTATATCTGCGGGGGACTACTTTAAAGGAGATAAAATAGAAATTGATGAATAAATAAATATTTTTTGAGAAATATGAAAATTCACCTTATTTTTGAATACACCTCGTATGTACTTGTATCTGAATTAATATATCCGTTTGTGTGAGGCTGACAGAATCAACTTAAGTCATGTATTGTATGAGTATAAATTGACATGCTGAGTCATGGCAATCCACCGTTTTCGGTAAAAATCCTGCCGAAACAATGGATTGCACAAAGCAGTCACTCATGCCATATTTACATACTTAATCATTTATTCCATTTAGCCCTTGCTTCCCACGCACCTGCAGAGTCTTGCCAGAAGCTATGAGGAGAAGGATTTTATTAGTGCTACTGAAATTGATTGCGTTCACACTTTAGAAATTTTCCGAGAAATACGGCTGAAGAAATCAAAGCATAACTTCAGTCCCACACTAGATTTACGATATTTCATAAACAGCTCATTTTCCAAAGCTCTGCGCAACAAAACCATTAAACGGTGCACATTAACTAGGAAAAAGTGCTATTTTACCATCAAAATTTCAAAGCCATAAAGCATTGTCGAACTCAACGTGCCCAACGTACTCAACATACTCGTAAATGTAAATTTTCTTCTTCTTTTCACACAAAAAAAGGAAATTTTAAAACAAAAAATGCTAAAAAAAGGAGTGAAATGATTTGTACTAAATTTAGAAATGTTTATATTAAAAGGAAAGTAATAATTAAACCAATTCGTATAGGCAGATAAATTGAGCGGAGCAGAGCAGAGCAAGAGCAGAGCTGATCACCACGGAGAACCTGCTCACTTGGCGGTGGAGCCTACGCTAGCGGCACATGCTTGGGCCGATTCGAAGTGTACAAGTGCCGAAGCGGCACCCCCAGCGAGTGAGAACCGTATATGCATGAATGTGTGTGTGTATATATGGACGTATGGCAGACAGATAGTTCAGACTACTAGTATATGCAGACATACATAACTACAAACATTTGTTGATTAAAGAGCCAAGCAAACGGATTTCGGCTATGAAAAATAATTACTCTCCAAACTACACAGCCAGACGCTGCTTCACTGATGATTAAGGCTGCTGGAAACTATGCGGTCGCGGATGAGCACACGTGCATGCATTCGTCCGTCGCACTCACCAAGTCGCCACGCGTTACACAGATGTACCATAAAAAAAACGACGATGTGGAAAATAGTTGCGATTTGTTTACTCTAGGCGTTTTTTAACACTGAAAAATGGAGAATCTGAAATATAATCGTAAAATTAGTTGGCATTGCCTGTGCGCCTTTTTCTTAATTGCCACCAAGAGTACCAGTAGCATGCGGCATCTTCAACATTTGCGCTACCTCAACAACAAAGCAGCGAAAGTGAATCTTCGTAATTTTCCATGCATACCTATGTGGAGCGATGATATTCTCCAGCTTCACGTAGGGCAAATTCGTAAATAGGTGATAACTAGCCATTGTTTATCACATTGAATTTTAATTTTTTTGCGCTTACATTTCTTTTCCACCTATTTGGCTGCTATTTTAGCTGAAACAACAATGACGAAACTGTATTTCGGCAAACTTTCGGCAATAATCTGTTTTTGTTGCGTTGAGCAGTTTTAGTATGCGCGAATGAGATGCCACAGATGAGCACAGGTTACAGACAGAAAGTATTTCAGTGATTCAATTACTTGTATGTATGTACATACATATATGGGTAGATAAATATGCATGTGCATGTATGTACACACCTTCTAGGCACTTAGTAAATATATTTCTACCGGATGAAAGTCCAATTCGCATGGTAATTGACCTTGAAAAAAATCGATCAGCCGAGTTCAGTTGCTTAATTTACTTTTAATACATAAAATTTTACGCCAGCGCAAATGACTCAACAAATTTTACTTTTTCCGACTCTATGTGATGCTTACAATATCGATACATAGTTAAACACATAGGTACATACATAGATATGAATATATGTTGAACGCTTCTTTTTCTAGATTGCTTTAAAGGATTTTTTTTTACTTTTTCCGCCACCAACAAGTAAATGCACTAGCGAAAAAAGTGGGGCTAAGTTGTTAGAATGATATTGAAATCATCGGTCTGAACAAACGCACTGTTATTTCTGTCTTTTCCAAACTGCATAAAGAATCAAAGCAAATGCGTCTATCGCTGAACGAGAACAAAACGAAATACCTCCTGTTACCAAATAGTAGGCGCACTCGAATATCGGCACCCGCGTCACTGTTGACAGTTATAATTTCGAGATTATAAGAGACTTCGTTTATCTAGCAACCATCAGTAACACCGATAAAAATGTCAGCCTTGAAATCCAACTTAGAGTCTCCTTACCGTTTTTATATTTTCTTTTATTTTACAAGGCTTTGTTTGCTATTTGGCAACGGGTAAGTATTCATTCGATAGAATTCTTTCTGCTCTACACAATAATGTTAATTGTACCTATTTTTGAGTTATTTAATTTGTATTAGTTTTGAGGCTTAGAAATGGAGTACCCAATAGGCAAAAATCAAACTTTTTGACCCCTGCTCTTCTTTGCTGTTCATCGAGGTCAAAAAGCTGCAGAAGCAGCCCGGGACATTTGCGACGTGTATGGAGAAGTTGTCAGAGGCGAGACTACAGCACGGAAATGGTTCGCAAAGTTCAAAAATGGCGACTTTGGCGTCGATGACACGTCCCGCAGCGGAAGACCGTCTGAATTCGATGAAGAAAGTCTCACTTTTGAAGGAGGCGACTGTTCTCCGTGAATTGGGGGAAAAATGAACTGCGATCGATTAATGGGATTTACCGACAATTTGGGAGCTCAACGAAAAAAATAAAGAAAGTCGTCTTTAAATTGCTGCTGGAGCAACACGCGGTCATAAACAGCGCTTTTTGTACCTAATCATCGTCACGGGAGATGATAAATGTTGCCTATACTCCAGGAGATACTATATGCCAAAGCCGAAAGTCAAGCCGGTTCTGCACCCAAAAACAATCATGATATAAGTTTAGTGGGACTGGGGGAGCATGGTGCACTGGGAAATGCTCGAAAATAATTCCACGGTCAACAAGGAGCTCTATATTGCTCAGCTACACCACGTGAATGGGGCTATTCTCTTGGAAAGACCTAATCGACATGGTCAAACATACTCCTCCACGACAACACCAGGCCCATTGTTGAACAAGTCGTCAAATCCGCACTCCAAGAGCTCGAATGGGAGGTCCTTCAGCATCCGTCGAATTCTCCTTGCGTCGATCGATTACCATCTTTTCTGCTCCCTGTTAAATCATATGGAGGGCGTTACCTTCGATCACAAAGAGGTTCTTAAAACTGGCTCAACAACTTCCTTGACACCAGACCAAATTGGTCGAGAGGCGAGAGAGGTTGTAAAAAGCAACGACGAATATATAATTGATTAACTTATTGATATATTTATTGTTTTTTGTTTAAATGAAAGTCTTTGGTAAAAACGCTACGAACTTATTCCCCAACCCAATACTGAGTAGGCAATTTAGCAGTACAGTTCTCTCTCTAGCTTAAAAGAGTCAAGATGGAGCCAACAACATTCTGAGTACGTTGGTCCCTTAGTTGACAATCCAACATTGAGTAGACTAGAATGAGTTGAATTTTCTTGCTCGAAATTGGAATAGAGGTCTTAGAATTACGTCGGAAGTTGCGAGTTAAAGGCAACATACTTTTTAAAGATTAACTTATTTAGCAGACTTACATATTGATTTACATACGAGTGGTTTTAGTTAACTTAAATTTATATTTTTATAGGTATATACATAAATAAAAAAAAAAACGAAAAAATTGCTCTCTCAACACCTCGCTCAACCGTCATGGATCATCTCTTTCACTTGATGATCTCCAATTACTCGCCGCACTTTTTCCTTTGATTTCGAGCAAAGAATTTTGCGTTCATAAACTTAGACACCTAACATAGATCTTTTATATGTATAAGCAATAATTTGTGTTTATGTTATGCTCATTAGGGGTGTCCTTAATGTGGGAATTTACTTTTTTAATACATAAAAACTCAGTAATTGAGTTGAGGCATGAAAAGAAACATATGTAAAGGGTGATCAATTTAAAGGTATCGGAATTTAAATTTAAATAAAACATCGAAAATTCTAAAGGATTGGGCAATCTTTATTATTTGTGTGGAGAACCATTCATGACATTTATTTTTTAAAGATGATCCCGCGACTCCTTAGTCGAATGGGTTGGGTGCGTGACTACCATTCGGAATTCAGAGAGAATGTAGGTTCGAATCTCGAAAACACCAACATGAAGAAAAAGTTTTTTCTTGTAGCGGTGGCCCCACGGCGGGCAATGGCAAACCTCCGGGTGTATTTCTGTCATAATAAATATCTGGCATTCGAAGTCGACTTGAAACTGTAGGTTCCTCCATTTGTGGAGCAACATCAAGCGACACGCCACAAATAGGAGGAGGAGCTCGGCCAAACACACAATTTCCACCCAATAACACCCGCTGCCAACGTGCAAACTTCCAAACATTTTCCGCATAGTCCTTTTTTCACTCCCCACTCCAAGCGATGCCTCGTTGTCAAAAGTCCACGGCTCTGCGCCATACAGTAGGACGGGTATGATGAGAAATTTATAAAGTGTTAGTTTTGTTCGTCGAGAGAGGACTTTACTACTCAATTGCCCACTTAGTCCAAAGAATTAATTGTTGACAAACGAGATTCTCTGTTGGATTTCAAAGCTGATATTTTTATCGGTGTTAATGCTGGTTCCTTATTAATAAAACCCCCTACATACGTATCACACTTGGCCATGGAGCTTGCAAAACCACTTTTACAAGGAAAGACAAGAATATAAATTCCATATTCTTCGTGCCCAACACCCGCCTTTGATACCTCGCCCTTGGTCGCTTCCAAAGTTACATAGTTGAATAAAAATTTAAATCTCATGGGAGGTTTTCCTTAATGGGATCGGGTTTTCAAAAGATGGTAGTTTGTAGTACCAGTTTTCGATGTAAAAATGATTAAAATTTAAAAAGTAAGTTCCATAAACCGGATCTAAGATATCGTAATCAACTATCTAAAGTTGAGTTATTGAGCAGAAACGCACCTTTACATTTTAGATGTGTAAACAAATCGGGGAGCGCTCGAAATCGGGTTAGATTCCTGTCAAAAACTTCAGATGAACAAATATTAGGCTCACTAAGAGCAAAACCAAAGAACGTAGGTTCGAATCTCGGTGAAAGACCAAAAATTAAGAAAAATTATTTTCTAATAGCGGTTGCCCCTCGGCAGGTAATGGCAAACCTCCGAGTGTATTTCTGCCATAAAAAATATCCGCCGTTCGGAATCGGCTTGAAACTGTAGGTCCCTCCATTTGTGGAATAACAGCAAGACGCACACCACAAATAGGAGGTGCGGCTCGGTCAAACACCAAAAAAGTGGGTAAGCGCCAATTATATATGTATATATGCATAGCAAAAGCCCAAAAGGACTATTAACAACAAACAGATAGAAGTAAATAAACATTTAAGACCATCAAAATAACCACCAGGAGCAATGAAAAAAAAGTAATACTGATTCTTTATGTTCTTAGGGTCGCAGATTACGATTTCGGAAGCAGATTTCCAAAATTCAAAATGGCAGATCCAGGATCCAATATGGCGGCCGAAAATATTAATTTATTTCGATTTGTTTAAAATGTATTTCTAAGGGGTTTTTGGGGTCGCTTATTACGAATCTGAAGTCAGATTTTTTAAATTCAAAATGGCGGATCCAATATGGCGGTCAAAAATAAAAAAATTATTTCGATTTTTTTGAAACCTGTTTTAAAAGGGTTTTTGGGGTCGCTGATTGCGATTCTGGAGTCATATTTCAAGAATTCAAAATAGCGGATCCAATACGGCGATATAAAATAAAAAAAAAAATATATAAAAAAAAAAAATAAAATAAAATTTTGGAAATCTGTTTCCGAAATCGTAATCTGCGAGCCTAAGAACATAAAGAGTCAGTATTACTTTTTTTTCATTGCTCCTGGTTTTCTTAGGAGCACACAAGATTTTAAATAAACTCTAATTTTTAGTCAGCTTAGACGCCATAATTTGGACGCCATGTTGAATTTCTCAATGGGCCAGACGGCTTTCAATAGTGGACATTCAGACGATCATTTTGAGACCTTGGACTTCAAAATCGGTCCCATAGAATTTTGGACCGGCTAGTGTACCGGTTGATGTGGAACGTCCCATATATATTATATGTATATGTATATATAAATTCATGTACCGTAATGGCCAAATCTTGGATCCCCTAGTATATTTTTTGCGATTGCTGACTATATCAAAACAACGAGATTAGAAACAAAATTTTTTTGCATTTAATTTTTATTTATATTCTCACTTTTGATAAAACAGAATAATTGTGACTAACTTTTTTTATTTCAAAAGCTTAACATAAAATATCATAGTACATAGTAGTCAAAAACTCAATGGACAAAACTAAAGCACCCGCTCTATTGGTGCTAACAACGTTTCTATGTTAATATTTCATAGAAAATACCTTATTTTGGATGACTGCAGCGCATTTTTTAGGCATCTAAGGTATTAAATTATCAATAACATCTTGAGATATGCTTTCCCATGCTCCTTTTACAGCTTCAAACAGCTGAAATTGGCCGAAGATCGACGCGCTTCAGTTCGGCCTTAAAAGTCGATATTCGGTCGTTCTCTAGGCTTACATTTACATATCTGCCCTCGAATACTCAATACTGCTATGTGAAGCAGATTTTAGAATCCAAATAGGCCGCCTTAATGTGGAATATCTGCTTGGATAAACGAATAACACATTTTAACATATCAACATACTCGCGCCATGCGCATACATATTTCAGAAGTGACGAAAATCACGCGTCATTCAAAGAAAATCCATTCGTTCATCCATCAGGGCATCCATCGCGCTTCGTTTTAGTGAAAATAGATTTCGATAAGTCACTCGTGTTCAATTGCGTTAATCTTGAACTGTTTTCTTTAGCTGCTGTTGTTGCTGATATTACTCGGTTTTTTTTTATTTTTGGTATTGGTTTCTGGTTTGCCTATTCCACAGCTGAGATGTTCAATTGAAGTTCGCCGTCGCCGTCAGTCAGTTTTGTTGGCATCAGCAACAGCCGAGTGTAGTGTGTTTGGAAGCGTAGCAGCAATTTTAATGCTGTTGTCAGCTAAAGATCGGTGGGCAGTGGTAATCCAACCAACAACAACACCATCGACTGCTAAAACTATCAAAAAAGCGCAGCGACCACAATTGAAAGATGGTATTAAATTTTTATGTCTATGCCACCGCGCGCCAACCAGCTCTTTCATTCACACATACTCGTACATACTACACTCATACAGCCATACATATGCATGTGCATATGCGCTTAAGCACATGCTTTTATACTCGTATGCATATCGTGGTAAAGTGAACGGACCACCCAATGAGCCGCCGCAGCTTTTAACTTTTGATGCGTAGCTGCTTATGCAACGCTGCAGCGACCACCGTCGACGTTGCTGTCGGCAAAGTGCTCAAAATTACTCTCCCTCAAAGCCACAGCAACCACATTTTACTCAGCCAAACACAGCAATCGAATGGAGTGTGAGTGCTCTACAACAATGTGCTTGTCTACATACACACAAACTGTGATCTGCAGATATTACATACATACATACTCGTACATACATGCAAATATTGTTCATATGTAAGCGACTAAAAAGGCACTGGGAGCATTCCGCCTCATTCGGCGTCTGTTGCTTGTTATTTGATGAATTGTTACATAGAATTGTTGCTGTTATTGCTACGTCAATTGATGCTGTGGCTGTTGTTGGTGCAGATGTGTAGCTGAAGTTGCCGCCGTTTTTGATTGTGCTGTAAACATGTGTAAATCATGTCCGTTCGTCTTGCTGTCGGACTGTTGGGCTATGGGGATGCCGGTACTATCAATGTTAGCTTATACAAATACATACATACATGCATGCATAGATATGTATAGTAGCTGCCAACATCGTCGACGATATCAACGTGTGACGTACGATGTCGATGATGGCTCGAAAATTGGGGTGATCTTTCATTGTTTACTTGATGTGGCAGGAAAAATTTGGTAAGAAGAAATATTGGCATTAGCAGCCTTGAACGAGGTAAGTTTGTTGAGAAGGAACCAAAGGGGCTAATACGAGAATGAAAGTGATTTCTCTAGAATTAAAATACAAAAAAAAATGTTTTAGTGCTTTGATGAAATACTGCCCCGGATCGAGATGGCGACGAGAAGGGAACGCACTTTAATCACGAAAAAGATTTGTCTCTTTTAAGTAAATACATACATACATACATATGTATATGTATGTTTATTTATGTAGCAATACATGTGTGCACACATTCTTTCATTGCGATGGTGGCGAAATCTTCCGTGACACGCGATGGCAATGACTTTAAACGTGCGTGAGGTATTTTGTGTGTTTTGTAGTGTGCCTAATATTTGTTCATCTGAAGCTTTTAAAAGGAATCCAAGCCGATTTCGAGCGCTCCTCGATTTGTTTGCTCATTTAAAATGCAAAGCTGAGTTTTTGCACAATAACTCAACTTTAGAGATTTGGTTAAGATATCTTAGATCCGGTTTATGGAACTTACTTTTTAAATTATAATAATTTTTATATCGAAAACTGGTACTACAAACAAATTAAGGAAAATCTCCCATGAGATTTAACTTTTTACTCAACTATCTAACTTTGAAAGCGATTTAGGACACGCAAAAGAGCGAGATGTTGAAGGTAGCACTTGAACACGAAGTATCCTCTAAATCACAAAATTAACAGCAAAATGATATTTTCAATATGACAGCAGCAGAGTATTTAATAGCTATACGAATATGAATAATATTAATTGTACATATCGCACCCTAAATACAAAAGGGTCACAACTCAAAATGTACCTTCTGCTCAAATATGAGCGAGACGTTATCAATAAAACGGACCGTGGATGACATACATATGGCAAAAATTAATTTTTGTTTTTTGGTAGGACTGTTATAAGCTTACATGGCAAATTTCAGCGTGATATGTCACATAGTTAGTTTTCTGTGCTACTGTAAACAAGTCAATCTCGAGTGTGGAAAATTTTGAGTTGTGACCCTTTTGTATTTAGGGTGCGATATATGCTCGTATTACCTTGTAAAAGTGGTTTTGCATGCTACATGACCAAGTGTGACACGTATGTATGTAGGTCTTACGCTTTTCAAAGATGTACATACCAACTAATTACTTACCAACTAAGAGATTTTATTTATTATATTTGGGAATCAGCATTGACTCCGATAAAAATATCAGCCTTGAAATCCATCTCGCTTGCCAACAAGTGATACTAAACTAACACTTTATAAAGCTCCCATCATGCCCACCCTGTTGCATGGCGCAGAAGCTTGGACTCTTTCCAACGCTTGGAGTGTGTGGAGTACTCTGCAGAAAAGTTTTAGAAGTTTGTACGTTGGCAACGGCTGTATGAGCTTTACGACGACATAAACATAGGCAGCGAATGAAGATTCAGCGGCTTCGTTGGCTAGGTCATATCGTCCGAATGGATACAAATACTCCGGCTCTGAAATTATTCATCACCAGCTGGTGGTAGTAGAGGAAGAGGAAAGTCTCCTCTGCGTTGGAAATATCAGGTATAGAAGGTCTTGGCTTCCCTGGGTGTGTTGAACTGGTGCCGGTTAGCATGAGAAAAGACGACTGGCGCGCTTTGTTAAACTTGTCAAAGTATCAGGTCAGTCCATAAGTTCGTGCGTTTTTTAAAGGTGGTTTTAAAGTTAATAAAAAAGATGTTTAAAGTATTTATTAATCAATAATATATTTTCCTTCATTATTAACAATGTCTTCCCAACGGTTAGGCAAATTTTTAATTCCCTGCTCAAAAAATTGTTTGTCCTTGGAGCTAAAATACGCTTCGATATCCCTTTTTATAGCTTCTTTTGAGGAGTAGTTCTTGTTACTCATATGGGATTGAAGCCCACGGAAAAGGTGATAATCATAAGGTGCAATATCCGGAGAGTAAGGTGGATGCGGCATTAGCTCCCATCCGAGCTCGTTCAGATTTTTGTTAAGTGCCTCATTCAGGTTTGATAGCTGATGGGAATAATAATCAGCAGTTATCGTCTGGTTTGGTTCCAGAAGTTCATAATAAACAATACCGGCCATATCCCAGCAAATAGACAGGAGAATCTTCTTGGGGTGAAGGCCATTTCTAGGGGTCGATTCTGGTGTTTCATTTTTATCTAACCATTGACGTTTGCGAAAAGGATTATTGTAAAGGACCCATTTTTCATCACCAGTAACGATACGGTTCAAACAACTTTCATTTTCAAGCCGTTGCAGCAGCTGAGAACACACATTCACTCTCTGCTGAAGGTTGGCGATGGAAAATCTATGCGGAACCCATTTCCCCAGCTTTGAAACCTTTCCCAACTGAACCAGGTGCCTGTGAACTGTTCCATGTGATGAATTTAACCTCTGAGCTATCATATCGACTGTCAAATTTGGCTCAGCTTCCACGAGTTCGAGCAAGACGTCGGAGTTAAAGACTTCAGGACGACCAGCAAGCGGTTCATCCCCCACGTCGGAGTTACCACTTCGGAATTTTGAAAACCACTTTTGCGCAGTTCTTACACTCACGGTATCCTCTCCGGGAACAGTGTTCATTTCTGCAGCAGCAGTTGTTGCATTTTTACCACTTTTATAAAAAAAATACAAAATATGGCTCTTATACGCGTTCGAAGACTCCATTTTGTTTTTTAACAGCACGTGCTTCTATCCGCGATTAAAATCACTTGTTTAATGCACTATAGGTATATCAAAGAAAATATAAATAGTTCCGTTATCTTTCGCGAATAATTTTTTGTATGCAAAAATCGTACAAAAGTGAAATTATGGGTAAAATACGCACGAACTTATGGACTGACCTGATATCTTAAGTGAAAAAGATATACTTACAAGCACTTGAAGCAGGGGCGATGCCCTCAAGTGGTCATAAAACTTCTATTCGCCCCTGGCAAAGAATGGTAAGTTCCGAATGTGATGAGAAAGTAACTCGTAAAACCCATGAAAACTTATGAACCATTTGAAGTCGGCATAAAACTGTAGTGCCTTTTACTTGTAAAGGATGTCAAGACGCTTGTCAAAAATTGGAGAGCTCCGCCGATCACATAACAAATTATGTATTATGTAAACGTCCATATACTCGTATGTATGTCTAGCACCCAGTTCGAAAATCAACTCTTAAAATCGAGCGTAGTGTACAAATTAAAATCGGTAATTTTGCACAATCGACAATGTTGTCTTTCGTTCGATTTACAAGGAGGAATTATATAGTCTTTCCCAGATTCAATCCAAAATCTGTCTGAATAATTATTATTTCCGACCACAAAGTTCAAGAATTTACTGTTTATATTAAATTCAGATACTTCAAAGTGGAAGGGAATTAATGTACTTATGTGGAGTAATGTGTTCCCGTGATTTATTATTATTGATTGGCTGTTTGTGCACTGCGACCTGAGAGATCTATTGTGCAGCCAATGTAGCCTACTCAAACCATTTTAGGCTGTAGGCTTGATTTCTACCAGGAGGTTTGGATCTGTAGCCCCATTTCCCAGGCAATTTAGTCTGCGTCGTGCCACTGCTGGGCAGTCGTATAGAACGTGTTCTGCTGTTTCTTGTGCCTCTTTGCAGAGTCTACAGGAATCGTTTTCTATCGCACCTAAATTTTTCATGTGATAATTAAGTTTACAGTGACCTGTTAGTAGTTCACTGTAAAGTTGTATGTCATTTCCGCTTAGGTTAAGGATTACTTCTGCCTTTATCCATTCTGGATCTATGAGTCTTTTCGATTGCCGCATACCCGATTGGGCTCTCCAGTAGTCCATTAGACCTCGTTGTTCCTGCTCACGTAGAAAGGCACTTTTGAAGCTGTTATTTACGCCGCAGAAAGGTTCAAGACCTATGAAGGGAGTGTTTGCCCCCTTTTTCGCTAAAGTGTCCGCAATTTCATTCCCTGCATGCCCCTCATGTCCCGGAACCCACACCAAGGAAACAGAGTTTCTTGATGCTAGGGTGTTGAGGATTTTAAAACATTATCAGACTAACCTTGATTGGAATGAGAAGTTATCCAGCGATTTTAGAGCTGCTTCACTGTCAGAGAGAATGTTAATATTGGCACACGCGCGTGCCTCTCCGTAGACATGCACGTGATTTAATCGGCAATCGTTTGAAAATACTTTACGTGGCTGATTATTTACACGACAGTATTGAAATTATGGCATACGTTTACTGATGTATTGTAATTTGCCACAGAGTTTAATAGATTCAAGGCGAATTGTAATTGACAACTTCGTCACACAAACGCAACCGATTGCAAGTTGACAAAAAATTGTGTAAATTTTCGTTCGGTTCGCCAACAACGCCGCCCAACGTGTCCTTCTGTTGGAATTTCAAACGCTTATGTATTTCGATTTGTTTTCCGTCTGTGGCCTGCACAATTGCCCTGTATAATTTCTTATGAAAGCACAAAATTACAGAATCCCAACGGCAAAGAAACACTAATATCACACAAATTCAAGCAAAAATAATAAATAACACCGCAAAGGAAATAATAATATAATTATAACCGCTGCGACCATTTGGTGGCCACAAAGATAGCGTCGACCCTAACACGAAACAACGAGTATGCCTTACAAAATGTTTCTTCTCATACACAAACATGCCAAATTTATACACATTTAAGCACATGCGTACATACGCAGATGTAACGTACGAAAGTGTGAACATAAATTATAATACTTAAAATTATCTTTAGCATCGTACGAACATAATTATCAGTAATATCGACATGATCAACGCGATCATCGCGAACGTAATTGGCCAGCGAACGAAATGAACGGGTGGTGTTGCAATGAATGCAACGCGCAAGAGGCCTGGGAATTTATTTCCTGCAAGATGTGCACACCTACACTCCCATCCCCTTATCCTTATGCCAACGAAGACACAACTCAACGTTGAGCGTTGTGGGCCACCGTAAACATTGCAATGCCGGCCGGCCAGCCGTCCGGAACAACGTCGATCAATAATCTCGATCGCCGCACAAACGTACTTGTGTATGTACAACTTTATGTGTGTAGTGGATTGTGTGCTCGCATGATATTTTGTTTATTTACTCTCGAGACATATCGAAAAACAATTCGCGATCACATGGAAGAGAGGAATATTGGAATATAGATTTTTTTGTTCGATTAAAAAATTATGATAATAAACAGATAGTCTTAAACTTTATGAGCTGAACTTTAGAATGGGGTGCAAAGCATTTGGAGAATCAGTAGGCAAGCGTCAAGCAATCGCAACATATTGGTTTTAAAATTTTACACATTTGATATTTGTCGCGTCGAGTCTTTGGATGTAGCAAAAGGTGCCTTAGAAGATCAATAGAAATAAAAATAGCTGAAACCGAAATCAGCGGGTTACTTGTAGCGGATGTTTATCGATTGAGTAGCGAGGAAAATAGAATTTCATTGAGGCCTACTGCATCTAATATTCAAATACAAAAATATTCCACATGTCGACCGGTTTAACTAATTATTTTATTATTTTACTAGTACTAATGGATGAACGCTGGCGATCGCCTGAAAGACTCACCCTGTGGGAAAAAATCCTTATAATATTAGTTTGAGGAAAAAGAAATCCATTATTTTTGCGTGAATGGTTTAAAACTGTTTTATGGTCGATTTTTAGCTCCTAGGGGATGCTGCGCCTACTACATAGCATGCCGGCCAGGTTTGATTATTTCTGTGATTTTATTGACATACATAATTAGCTTTTGAAGTATCGACAATATAAATACCATTCACAATTTCAACGGCCTGGCTTGCATTTTCGCCTTTATCAAAGAAAATCTGTAAGATGTACCGAATGACAGCTGAAAAATTTAGAAACTACTTAAGGACGATGGTCTAGAAATTTCAAAAAATCGATTTTCTGTTTTTTTCGATATTTCGAAAGTATAGTACCTTAAGAATATACTGTGAAATTTTCATGCGGAAATGCCCAATATTATAGCTTATACAGCCCATCAACTAGGTAGAGAGCGGTCCGAGCGCTCCTGTACCTCAAACTTCAAACTCATTTATCTCGAAACGGCTTTTTCGGCCTAGTGTTGTCAAAAAAATTATTCAACCGAATCGTTGAAATTTTAATATGTTGCTCGCAACGTCAATGGCAATCGCCCGCACTATAATCATATTTTTATTTCAATTATTTCGTATTTTTTTGATTAAAAAACTGAAAATACCCGATTTTTAAAGTGTAAAATTCAAAGTCGCGCCATTTTGTCAATTTTGTTTTTTGTTTTTTATTCTAATACGGGACATATCTACAGTCATACTGATTAATAATTTTTTTGGTTTTTGTGTTTCAGATAAATAGAAGAGCCAAAATGGACAACACCGTCCAGGTGAAATGTTTCGTGAGGGTCGACTTCAGCGCTATTTTGTAAATTATTAAAATTCATTTTTGTATGTAATACAAGTTAAATAAAAAGCCAAAAAAATTTAAATATCGTTTTTCGTTTTTTTTTTCATTGTAAAAAAAATCCTGAAAATATCCTAAATTTTCGAGCTCTAGACATCCGGGACCCCTTAAGAGTTGAAGAAATAAGAAATTGACTAGTCAGTTCTTTTTGGGGACAAAATCAAATTTTTTTACACGGAAGAAAATCCAAATGAATCTCAAAATATGTACAGTTTGTAATGGCTTTTGACATAGAAATCAACTCAATTTTCGACTTCATTAGCAAAAAATAGCACTCTTTATTTATATTTGACTTCTTTTTTGTACTGATTCATATTTATTTACAGCATTTAAAGGGAATTAATAAAAAAATACTTCAAATTCTTTGGAAAAAAAACAACTAAAGCAACAAAAATAAATAGCACAGTATTTCGACACTGCCGCTAAACTGTTTTACAAACTTTAAAACTGACTTTTTTTATTAAATACATGATGTGAATACGTAATTTTTTGATTCATTTAATATTTGTTAAATAGCTTTAGCTTCAATAACATTTTGCAGGCGCTCTCTCCTAATTCATTCGGCCTATTCTGC
>JAYXIM010021249.1:0-14643 GCA_037575425.1 Anastrepha fraterculus | reverse complement strand
ACGACTCTATTCTTTGCGTTCGAGCACTGGGAGAGGTATAGTTACGTTGCCGACTTTAGACGTGTTTTTCTCAAAACTATAAATTTCGAATTGGCGAACACGATAACTCGAAAAGTTATTGACCGATCTCCCTGATATTTTACACACATCTTTTTTATATCACTTTCTATGTTTCAAGTTTTCGAAAATTTTTCGAAAAAATATGTTTTTCGAAGCAAATATTGTAGGAAAATTCGCCCCAAAATTAATTTTTTTTAAGCATTTTATTCCGCGATTTTTTTTTCATTAATTGTTAATTCATATAGAAATTATGAAGTTAATAAACCAAAAAAATTTCGGTTTTTTGTATTCAGGTCAGTGACGTAATCGTATTCGTAAAAGTCGTACTTTTTGTAGCGATATGCCCATAAAAATAAGTATAAATTACAATTACAATTTTTTAAATAAATCGGTTTTATATTTCAGAACTCACTAATTGAACATGACCTGGTTACGCAATGGCAGCCAACTTCATAAACTTACATTTTCCACCACATTTTCATAAAATCAACGGCACTTTAGCAAAGAACACAACCGAATGTCAACTCCCCACATTCGATATACATTTCTTGTAAACAAAATTGTTTTGGTCGGTAGCAAATATTTTCAGACGCAAGACTTAATTAGACAATTGGAAATTGGTTTAATAAAGTATGTTTCCTACTTTCTTTTTTCAGCAAATCAAACTAATTATCGCCAGATGGAGTGGTGAATACGCTGTGAAACATAAGAACAGTGATGCCAACACTTAACAATCAACAATCGATCGATAGGGTTGATATGAAGTTACAAAATTTGCGAAATTTCCCATAAAATTAGTCAACTTCCAAGCAAATGCTGACTTCAAATCATGTTTTATTTGTAAACTGATAATATGTATTAATTGCAATAAATGCCTAGATTTCAATTTAAATAACGGAAGTAGTCAAACCATTTTGAAAATCTCCCTTTCACATATTTCCCCTACTCACCTCGAAACACTTTTTTCACCCTATTCAAATAGCAACACTGATTTCGATCAGCAGTATGACGCGAGCATTTGATGAAATATTAATTTGGTGTTAAATGGTCGGATGATTTGTTTTGTGAGACAAGCTAGCGAGAGGTGAATCATAAATTGTGCATTTGCGAATAGTGCAACAAATTCACATGAAAAGTGAAAATCTAGAGCTCAGAAATAGTGAAATATAGCAAAAGGAAAGCTGCTAGATTGGCAGAAGCAGCAAGGAAAGTGGATACGCGCAGACGCGACGACCAAAAAGGAAAGGAAAAGAATCGCGTGCGCCGTGAAAGAGGAGTTGGCGAAAAACTGAACAAAAAATTAAATATTAAAAAAAAATAAAATCAAAATCGACAAGCTTACACGCGAAGGCCTAATTGCAATTAAAATCGGAGACTGTGTTTTGTGAACACTTGGCTGACGTTGTAGTTCAAGCATAAATCATTTATTGGTGGTGATCTCTTTTTGCCGAGTGAAGTGTAAAGTGTCGTGTTAAAGTGCCGCTAACTAGCAAAAATGGGTTGTGCTGTGAGTGCATCGCGCGATAAGGAGGCGGTGGAACGTTCGAAAAGCATCGATCGAGCGCTTCGAATGGATGGCGAACGTGCGGCTACAGAGGTGAAATTACTACTCTTGGGTGCGTCTATTTTAATTTTCCATTGCCGTAATTAAATATACCGATTATTAAATTTGTTTCTACAATTTGCGTAATGCTTCTGAATTGGCGCATAATGTTTTTATCTGAGTGCCAGTGAAATTTAAATTGCTCATACAAATTCCCAGAAATTGATTGTTTACTATTATGTGTATGTACTTATTTGGGTTCTAGAAGCACAAAAAAAAACCGATGAAAAAGGCATTATTGCCTTATCGGTCGAGGTAGTTTTTTTATTGTTTTTAATATATTTAATTGTTGTTGCCGCTGTATGTAAATTGTGAGGGGAACATTGTTGTATAGCTACGTATTTCCACTTAGTGTATGGGAAAAATTGAAAATTTTGTACCTGGATGAGAAAGGTGGGTGTGGTGAGAATGTTGAACTCACTTCAGCCGTAGGTGAATTCAGATCTGCCTTGCCGTTTCTTTTTTGTTTGTTTTTGCAGCATTGCGCCTGCGCCTGTGTAGTACAGTGAACAAAATAAAACTTTGAAAGTTCAATTGCAAGCGACTTGTGCCGTATTTATATGAATGTATAATATGGTATATTTGATAGGATATTATATTGAGGGTATTTTTTTACAAATATTGCAATACTTAACCTGAAGGATTTATAGGCCAGCAGGAATGAGTCCAGTTCGACACAGCATTTGACTGAAATTTAAATTAGTCAAAAGAGCAGCACTTATAGTTAGTATAAATACATTTTTGTTTGTATTTTGTTTCTATTATCAGGCTAGTCATATCTAGTCGAAGTTTACGTTATCAGATTGTTTGAAACAGTGTTTTGTTTGTTGCCCAAATGCTGCTTTCCATTACTACCACGGTATACTTGGATCGGAGGTGGAGGGGGAGGGGGCGTGACACCGCTCATCGCGCCCAATAAAAAGAGTAAGATCACACCATTATAACGATGAAAGCGCCAACCTCCTAGGGTCGCTATAGAACCCCCTTGAAAAGCTTAAAAATGATGTTTTTTAGGACCGTATTTGGTTCTTGTACTGAAATGTTGTTGAAGAGAATTGTATAAAACAATTGTTCACCCAGCAAGCATTTAACTTAGATTTTATAATTCATACTATTTATAGAAATGTTGTATTATCGTAAAATTATAGGTGATCCTGGCGAATAATTAATTTTCCAAACAAAAAAGCGCAGCTGGCGAAAATTTGAACTAAAAAATCGTGCGATCTCTTATTCCAAATTTTCACTATTGATAAAAATATTATTTTATCAGGTTTTTTAGTCCACATTTCCACTCTTTTGGAAAATAATAATTTACCTAGGGCCAAAGGTTAATTTAACTCTTTTAAAAACTACAATTCACTGAGAGAACGTCGGTTCGAATCTCGGTGAAACACCAAAATTAAGAAAAACATTTTTCTAACAGCGGTCGCCCCTCGGCAGGCAATGGCAAACCTCCGAGTGTATTTCTGCCATGAAAAAGCTTCTCATAAAAATATCTGCCGTTCGGAGTTGGTTTGAAACTGTAGATCCCTCCATTTGTGGAACAACACCAAGACGCACACCACAAATAGGAGGAGGAGCTCGGCCAAACTCCCAAAAACGGTGTACGCGCTAATTATATATGTATATATATAAAAGTTCTATCGAACCGCATTGTCGGTTGACTGGGGTTTTTATGTTTCGCTTTATTCTTTTCTCACTATCGTTCCTTTGAGAGTTCGTCTCGCACATTTATTTTGCACGGTATTACAAACGTTTAGATGAGCATTTGTAATAATAGAATTTCAATAAAATTCGTAGTATTATTGCGTAAAAATACCTTTAATTCAAATCTTGAATTAGTAAAGAGTGTTTGTAAGTGAATACTGTTACTTTTCTGTGTTTGCATTTAAGTAAAATAAACGTCCGTAATAGGGCATTTTTTCAAGCTTATGCAAAAATGAACCATTTTTAACGTTAAATATTGTTTTAATTCTTAATGGTAGCTTATAAAAAGTACTATGAATCAAAAGGCTGATATAGTGACTACATTTGTGTGTTATAATTTTCAAATTCGATCCACGCGACTTAGACATTATAAGTCAATTTATCGTGGTAGCAATGGAAGCCAAACCCATTAGGAAATGGAATTTGTTCAATAATCATTATTGAAGAATTTTTGTTTTATTATTTAGTATTTTATTATTTTTTAAGTACTTATTATTAAAATTTTTTTAAATTATTATTATTTTAAATTATTATTTTTTTAATTATTATTATTATTTTTGTAATTATTATCTATTATTATAATTATTATTTACTTATTTAATTATTATTATTTTTTTAATTATAATTTTTTTAATTAAACTTTTGTTTTTGTTTTAATTTTTCTCAATTTTGTTGTTTTTTTAAATTTGTTTGATTTATTTCTAATTTTATTTTTTTAAATTTTTTTTCTGTGTAAATATCTATAAAGAGAAATATAAACAAAGTTGGTTGTACAATCTGCGTATACTTGTTCCAACATTTTTGCAAAACCGCTAACTTCTCCCCCCAAAAATTACAATAAAAATTTTCAATTTTCATGCAACCGTTGGACCAACATGGAAATCGTTTGTACAACCATACTATACATGGCACAACCTTTTGTCCAACCTGCCCATGTTGATACAACGGCTGGACCGTGTGCACTCTGCATAATGATTAATAGTAATGCGATGAATACAAAAACAAAAAGGCTTCTTCTAAGCCTACTTCAGTGCGTGCAATGAGTTAAGTGATTATCAAACAAAAAAATAGGAATTTGCGAGGTTGGCTTCCCCTGTTAAGCTGATAAGAACATATATTTGTATGCGTGTATGTACATCTCGATAAGTTTAAGATTGCGTAAAACCAGTATTTACTTTCGCTTTTATTTTTGTTTTTCTTGTTTTAGACCCTTTGCACATTTCTTTATGTTGTTTATTTGCTTTATTTTAGAAAAATATGTTTATAATACAAAAAATTAAATTCTATTTCACTAATAATTTCTTAGATATTTCATTGTATCTTTTTGATGCATTTACCAAGCTCCTTAAGAGCTGCATCATCGTTTTTACGAAAAAATAAATAAAAAACCTTTATTTCTTTGATGCATCATACTTGTACCTTGTGCTACTGTGTCTACTACAAGCGAATATCACATGATTGTGGGCTTGTATAGTTTGGCAGATATCACAAAATTTTGAATTTATAATTTTTACTTTATTGAGTTATGCAAGTAATCTGTGCAACAGAGCCTTGTCCACAGAAGGCTGACAGTTTTAAGAAGAAAGGTATCAGTGATATTGATATGGGTCCGTAATGTTCGTAGTCATTTAGATCCCTACCATACTTAGGTATAAATACATTTGAAGATGACACTTCACAACGTGACGGGCGACAAATTTCTTTTTTTACAAATGTCGTCATAACACCAGTTTCTTAAAATTTTCAAAGCGGCAGCACCTTAGCAAACCTTTAATGTAAAAAAATAAACTAAACTAAGTTATTGGCTTAAAATCATTGATTTTTATTTCGTTTAACAGATCAGCTAAGATCATAATTATTTTATGTTTTTATTTTAAGAAACATCAGTCGATTTGAATTGGCAACACTACATCGGCTTACTGGCGCCGGCCAAATTCGAAATAGATTTTATTTGACGACGGCGACAATGGCATTCCTGCACCCGAAATGACGTGCTGTCGTGTAAATAATTGTCTTAAAGTATTTGAAAGATGTCATCATCATTTGCTATTAGGTTTAAACCAGGGCACATTAAACAGGTAGTAGCAGCAGAGAAAAAAAAAGAAGAGCATTGTATTTTCTTGTTGCTCTTAGTCCATAGAATGTATTGTAAAAATCTATAAACAAAGATTACAGTTAGAGTAATTTAACAATTTAGAGACTAAATAAATAGAAAAAAATCAAAATTGCTACCCTGCTGCGGCTATCAGTTTAATGTGTCTTAACTTAAACGTTGCCTGTATAAGCCTAATTTTGTCGATTACTGGAGCCCGCAGTGAACAAACCGAAATCAGCTGTTTTCAAATGCTGATAGACATACAGATTTGTAGACCACGCATGGACTTGGATCTTTTACGAGATTCCAAAAAGTTAACAAAAATAATTTTCTTTCGGTATATTTTTCGATTATCCGAAGGAGTAAGCATTCTCATTATTATCGAATAGTATTTAAGGAGTAGCCTATCCTGTTAACGCTGTTTTCCTATGCCTTAATGAGAGTTTATGGCTGTATCTCACGATTACTATGGTCGGTATTCGCTTTAAGGACCTGAATCGTTAGTGGATTATTTGCATAACATCGGTTCTTCATGGCACGGAGCTTGGCGCACAAAAAATCGATTGTGGCATGGCGCGTCATCCTGCTGAAATCAAAGATCGTTCAAATCCACATTTTCAATTATCGGCCCCGAAAAAATGTTTATAATACCTCCGTAGTGCTCATTGACTTTGAAAGTCATTTCGTTCCGCGAAGATATGATACTAACTATTTGTCAATATTTCCAGCGGGGAAACAGCTGTTATTGTTATTTTAACAAAAATATATGAAAAAAAAACATTTTTAACCACCCTGCACCTGAAGATGGTAGTTCATAAAAAGAGAATTAGGTAGTAAACTTTCAATATATATTTATTCCTTTTACTCCATAGTGAAGCATAGGGCTACAACAAAACTCTTAAATCTGTCCCTGTCCAATGACATTCTTTTAATTTCATTCCAGTTCATTTCACTTAATGCTATCTCCTTCTCTAGCTGTCTTCTCCAAGTATGCGCTGGGCGTCCCCTTCTGCGTGATCCCTGTGGGTTCCATTCAATGGCTTGCCTCGTGATATCTTGTGCGGGTTTTCTGAGCGTATGGCCGATCCAGTTCCACTTTCTTTTCAGAATATTTGTTTTGATGAGCGTATGGTTCGTCAGCTCCCACAGCCTGTCGTTGGATATAGTTTCTGGCCACCTTATCTTTAGTATACGCCTAAGGCAACGATTTGTAAAAGATTGCATGCGTTGTATTAGCCGTGGCGCAGCATTCCATGTTTCACATCCGTATAGTAAAACGGATATGACGTTGGAATTAAATATTTTTAGTTTGGTGCCACGCGACAAGAATGAGGAGCTCCAGATGTTTTTCAATTGACCGAATGCTTGCAGCGACTTATTTATTCTGTTTTCGATGTCTTCCGCACAGCCGCCAGAGGTTGAGATAATGCATCCTAGGTAGCAGAAACTTTGAACTTCCTCTAAAGGTGTTGAGTTTAGTAGGAATGGGCGCGTGTTGTTTGCATTTATGCGCATGGCCTTGGTTTTAGAGACATTGATGTTGAGTCCCACTTTCGATGCCAGTGTCGATATCGATTTGAGTTTTCGTGCCATGTCGTTGTAGGTGTGCGCAAGGATGCAAATATCGTCTGCGTAATCGAGGTCGTTTAAGGATCCACGAAGACCCCATGTGATGCCTCTCTGATTAGCAAGAGCCTGACCTAAAATGGCGTCAAGGACAATGTTAAAGAGAGTTGGAGAGAGCGGGCAACCTTGTTTTACTCCAGCTTTAACAATTATTGGCTCGCTTAGCTGTCCTTCATGTAGGATTCGGCAGCGTGCGTCCGTATATAAGTTTATAATGAGATTAATCATTCTTTCGGGAATGCCTTTACATCGGAGCGCGGCCCAAATAGCGTCGTGACGAAGAGTATCGAATGCCTTAGCAAAGTCGATAAATATTAAATAAAGCGGTGACCGATATTCCACGCTTTGCTCCACTATTACCCGAAGGCTGTTTACGTGGTCAACACATGATCGGCGTGGCCTGAAGCCCGCTTGTTCTTCACGAAATATTGATGTCGAGTAAGCTTCGTGGATTCGTTTATTTACGAAGCTTACTCGACATCAACTTTCAATATACAAAAATCTAATTTGCGTGACCGACTGTAGTATAATTGAGGGGGATATATGTACATACATATGTAAAGGGTAACCAATTTAGAGGTATCGGATTTTAAAGAAAAGAAAATAATGAAAATTCCAATTGATTGTGCAATCTTTATAATTTGTGTGGAGAACCATTCACGAAAGTTATTTTTTAAAGATAATCCCTTTCAAATGTTTGTCGCACTTGCGCCGTAACTCGGCTATCCGTAAGCATCAATTTTGAATTACTCGTGACTCGTTGGATGACTTCGGTCAGTGTCTCGTGAATAACTTTAGTAATGTTGGCTTCTAATACCTCAAGCGAAGCTGGTTTATCCAAAGAGCGTTTAGACTTTACATACACCCACAAATAAAAGTCGAAAAGTGTGATATCACACGATCTTGGTGGCCAATCCTCTGGTCCGGGATGAGAAGTAATCAGCTCACCGAAACGACGTCGCTTAAATTGTAAGTAATTGGGGGCTTTATTGCAAGTAGGGACCAAGTGTTGTGGAGATCACGGGCTTCAATTTCCGGCATCAAAAAGCCATGGCGCGAGAGCGTTCACCATTCACTGTTACATTGGCGTCAGCCTCGTCTTTGAAGAAATATGTGCCGATGATTGCTTCAGCCCATAGGCCGCATCAAACGGTTCTTTTCAATGGATGTAATGGCTGTTCTTGAATGCTTTGGGATTGCTCTTCAGCTCAAATATAGCAATTTTGCTTATTAATGTAGCCATTAAGCCAAAAATGGGTCTGAGCGCGATGAACGCTTTTCATAGAGCGTCGATTTTCGTAATACATTTCTACTGTTTGTAAACGTTGTTGAGGCGCAAGTCTTTCTAAGTTGAAATGTCAATGAATACTGAAAAAAATTACTAAATTTAGTTTGACAGTAGTCACGCGTGATCTGTCGAAAAAATTCTATTGGAAAAAGTACCTCCAATCTGATGACACTTTATATAGATATTTTTTAATAACTGTAACAATTCAAAAAATGCTTACTAAAAATGTACTTATTATTTTTTAGATTAATAATAATTATATTTATATTTTAGATTAAACTATACATTGTGTTTTCAAAAATATGATTAAATGAATAGAGGTTGGCACTTTAAACTTACGACCTGTTGTGCCTTCTACTCTTCAAAATACCTCATCCAAACGCATGTGCCTCTCTTCCGGCCGTACTAGGTCGAGATGTTTACTTACGTCCTCTTGATATGGCATCGCTGTCGAGAAGTTAGTATATTGCAAGATATGATATGAACTTTTAGTGCCTATACTCTATGTCCGCCACCTCACAGTGATATCGCACGTAGATTGAGAAACTTGGCGGACTTCAATAATTTGGTCGATAAATGGTGATATGAAAAAAATATTAAATTATAAAAAAAACAGATTACGAAAAATATGCTGAGTCGTAGGCTCGTGGTATTTTACTGCATTGCTGCTATCAACGAGCTGTCAGTGTTCATATTTCTTATCAAGTAAATTTTTAATTATCAACGCCCCTTAAATTATCTACAGCCGTTTTATTATTTAATAAAATGCCACGTAAATCACGCATATTCATAAACAATATGATACTTAAGCGGGAAAAAAAGAGTAAAAAGCAATTAGAGTAGATAGATCATGTCAGAGGTCACACCGATAAAATACGATCAGTCTGCTGACATTCTGCTTCAAACTTTCACATAACGCTCCCTATAGAATGAAGGCTATTTCTGCCGCAGTTTGCAATATTATTGATTCCAGTCGGCCTACATTCGTCCATACGAAGCATAGATCAGGTTGATGCATTCACTTTAACAGCTGTTGTAACAGCATTAGCTTTCCCCATAAATGTTTGGGGAATGGTGCCGAAGTGCCAGTCCTTGACCGGATATAAATTCGGGTCGTTTCGGTAACGTTGAACCGACTGTCGTAGGAATTTTACCAGCTCCTCACCGCTGTTTCTCACCGCTGCCATACTTTAATATTTTACAGTCTCAATAGCCACATAATTTGCCAATGAAGTTCATATGTATGTATTGTTAAGAGTAAAATATAAAAATGTATGTATGTATGTCGTTTTCACAACGGACCCATTTCGTGGTCTAAGTGGCAGCGTTGTCTCTATGTGCGATGCGGCTGCCAAACCTAAAACCAATGTATGTCGTTCAGCCTCATTGCCTACTATTGCATACACAGGTGTTACTCAACTGTTTTTAATACTAAAGAAGGACGAATCTAAAATATAATTTAAATTTCCTCACTGTACTTATAATTATGCAGCTGTGTGCATGCTTTTTTTTTTTTGCTGCTCAATTTCACCACGCAATTGCCTATTCACCTGTTGGTTGCTATATATTCGTACATACATTTGTAACAATGGTCAACTTTGATCTCAAGTGTGTTGATGATCAAATATGTACAAAAGCAGCAGCTGGTTGTTTCTTAACATACAATGCGCTATTAAAAAATGTTCACACACTTTAAACATACACACATATAAATTTGGTTTTGTATGTAGCTACACTGTTGAGGGGGACAATAAACACATCAACTTACTGTAGTTTGTTCAATTATCTAATAGAAATGTTTGGCTATTTGTTTATTGAGATTTAAATATTTCCGTTTAGATTTCAAAACCTTTTGAAATGGTTAAATAACAAAATTTACTGCTGTGATCAAATTGAAAGGAGACTTGCCAATTAAATTTACGCGGGTATATCGATTCGGAACAAAATATATTTATATACATATGTATATATATATATTTTTTTTTTGTTGATAGTATTTTCATTGCATCAGCTGTTTTCGATTTATCTACCACTTGGCGCATCAAACAAAACGCTTTTGGTGTATTTGAATTATGGCAGCACTGAATTATGTCTTTGACAACGAATAATATAATATAATATTCCTATCTCGTTCTTGTATTAGTTTTAGTATTATATATTAATTCTAATAAATTAATAAATAAATAAAATATTCCTATATATACAGCGGGGGCTCACAGGTTATTTGATGCAGCCAAAAAAAAAAAATTAAAATATAAAATATATATTATGGTATTTCCATTACAGAAAAAAATCGTATATTTTTTTTTTTTTATTGTTAAATAACATGTTTTATTTAATAACAAAAAATAACAAAAAATGTTTGTGTTCATAAGAAAGATATGGCAAATTAAAATAATTCAGTTACAGTTTTGAGGTCACAGCTTAAATGATGCACCAAGTTAAAAGTATTCAAAAAACATAAACGCATTAATATTTCGATTTCCTGATTACGGCTAATACTTAGTGGGGTATCCCTTTTGATTCAGAACAGCTTTTAATCGGGAATTCATATATTCTACAAGTTTTGATGTATAATCGGAACTAATTTTATCCCATTCTTGCTGTAGTGCCCGTTTCAGATCAGAAACATTAGAAATATTGTGGTTTCTTATCTTATTTTCCAGCACTGACCACAAATTCTCAATAACGTTGAGATCCAGATAAGCCAAGTTTTTGCAATACCAGACGTACATATGTACATATATGTACTGGGAAGCACTGAATTAGGAAAGTTGCTTACTTACTAAGCTCTTTAAACACTCGCTTAGAAAAGTAGAAGTATTAAAAATGTAGAATGAGTTTTGCTCGTTTAATTTAAACTTTTTTTTTTTTTTTTTATAAACGATTCTTTATTCTTTTATACTTTTAGAAGTGTTGTAAAATTGCACATGCGTGCTGCTGATAAGCAATTTATTTGATAATTTAACTTGTTTTGAGAAGCATTTTACAATATAATCACTATTCCCTCTCCATAAGGTCTGGAAGCATTGTGCGCTTCAATCGTCTTCGAGAAGCTTTCGTATGAACAATTTTTTTGTTAAGCGAGCAGAGAAATGGTGATGTATGAATTTTGTATATTGACAAATTTTAAACGTCTTTGTGAAATGACATTAAGCAAAGCTACCTGCATCATTAGAATTGTGAAGAAACTCTCCAATCCATTTGATAGAGTGACAATGATTCTTTCATTCGATTTCGCTAATCTGAACAGAAACTTTCATGTCCCTCCCGTACAAGAGCGTACATTATAACCGCCCTCAAAAATCAACCTGCTTGTTATGCCTGCTCCAATTGGTGGAAAAAGCAAGGCAGATGGAACCTGAAGAAATGGGGAATTAAGTATCTTCTGTCATCAAACAGTCATATGTTTGATGAAGTTCTGCTGGAGTGACAGTCCTTGGCCCGATATAAAAATACGAGACGTTCTAATAACGTAGACTCGATCGTCTTAGGAATTTTTTTTGTTGGCGCTTATGTTAGATGTATGAATGTTGATAGTTATAACTTGGAAATAGGAGGAGACTTCGTTTACCTGGCATTAACACTAGCAAGATGTCAGATCTTAACTTTATTGCATTTATGTAAGTTATTTTTTTACTACGTAATTTGCTTCAGACCGGAATTGGAAAGCGCTCGAATATTATTAGATAGATATAATATAATATAATAATTATAATAAATTAAAAAATTATAATATAGTAATTATCAATTAATATCTACGAAATTTAGAAACAAAAATCCTAATACTATATCGTCTTGCGCTTCTACAATTTATTGCAACACTGTGTGCGCATGTTATAGTTGCAACCAAATCTCACTTGTTTGGGCCTTTGTACAAACTACAAAAGTTGAATCTACAAGATAAACAACGACAATTAACTATTTCATTGCCAACAACCGAATAGAAAACAATACAAATTTTTATATTTTTATTTACAAAATATTTGCCAACATACACTTGCATGTTAAGGGGGAATAAAGGAGAAAAGGGAAATGTTGATGGTACTCGTGACACTACTCGCTGAAATACGATGAGCTCAGTGTTGAGCAGCACAGATGTAGTGGATTTTAATTGTGGAATGCGTCACTAACTGGTCATGTGCAATGGAATACATGCATGCATACATATGTACATACACCCATGCATACGCATTCTACTATTTTATTTTCCTTTTTTTAAGCCGCTAAAATTTCCCCTAAGAACGCCTTTAGCGTGACTCAAATACTCATTTAATAACTAACAAAAAGTGGGCAGCCTCCATCGCTTTCGTCTTTTCTCGATTGTTGTTGCCCTGATAAATCTATATATATAAAAAGAAGTTACATTTCCTTGGTAATCTTATAACTCAAGAACCGCCGAACCGATTAACACAAAAATTTCAGAGTTCCTTTCTATCTTTGAGGAGGTGGTTTGTGTGAAGTTTGATTGAAATCGGTGCAGCCGTTCCTGACATTTTATGTGAGTAATGGTTTCCTCTCATACAAAATGCCTGTAATATACTGTTTCTTGAAATAATTTTCAATATTTTGCTTTTACATTCAAATAATAATATACTGTTTTTTGAAAAAATTTTGAATCTTTTGCTGTTACATTCAAATACTAATATATTATACTAAAAGAATACCACGTGCAAGAAAATCGGTGCAGCCGTTCCTGACATTTTATGTGAGTTACGGAATGCCTGTAATATACTGTTTTTTGAAATAATAATAGCAAACGACGTTAATTTGTTGTGAATTTGTTAGCACATGCCAATGCTATGGGCGTACCGCAAAAGTGAATTGTTTGTTTTATGTTTGTAAACGCTAAAGTGTACGCCGTATCGACGTGCAGCAGAAAACCGCTTAACCTCAAGACCAACAACAACAGTGTAGTCTACGATCAATTTGATTGAAATCGGTGCAGCCGTTCCTGACATTTTATGTGAGTAATGGTTTCCTCTCATACGAAATGCCTGTAATATCCTGTTTTTTGAAATAATTTTCAATATTTCGCTATTACATTTAATTAGTAATATATTGTACTGAAAGAATGCCACGCGCAAGACGAGCAAACATCTATATATATAAAAAGAAGTTACATTTCCTTGGTAAGAGTATTTTTGATGCCGCTCCGTGACTAGGGTCTCGAGATATCGCCCAAAATGTGGACCCCGATAACTTAAGGATGTGTTCGTACAATATGGATAGCAAATGGGAGCTGTTGATGATTTGTATAGTATAGAGTACTTTTCATACCGTTCCGTGACTAGGGTCTCGAGATATCGCCCAAAATGTGGACCCCGATAACTTAAGGATGTGTTCATACAATATGGGTAGCAAATGGAAGCTGTTGATGATTTCTATAGTATAGAGTATTTTTCATACCGTTCCGTGACTAGGGTCTCGAGATATAGACCAAAACGTGGACCTGGATAACCCTAGGATGTGTTTGAACCACATGAGTATCCATTTCGGCAAAAATGTAAAGCACTTATGGATTTAATTGTGAAATTATATGTATTTGGGGAGGTGCGTTGCCATATGTACTCCGTCGAATGGCAGAAAAGGGGGTGCAGCCGTTCCTGAGTTATGATATTTTATGTGAGTAATGGTTTCCTCTCATACAAAATGCCTGTATGGGAAAAACAATAACAAATACACAGCCGCTTATGCGCCTTTCTGTTGTACTGTTGTGGTTGTAAGTGTATTATGTTAATATTAATTTTGGGCGAAAATATAATAAAAACTGGAGCATTCAAGGAACTGGAAAAACATTTTTAACTTTATTTATTTTAGCATAATTTATTTAGCGTAAAAAATTGAAATGGAAATTAAAGAATCAAAGTTTAATTACAAGTTTTTATCGGCTCTTTCACCTTACCTGTATATAGGTGACCACCACAATCAAATTTTAAAAAGGTACAGAAAAGGCTATTGTAACATCTTTAGAAAGTATGTTGAATGAAAAAAATCAACTAATTCAACTGTTTAAACATTTTACGAGTTCTATAAAGAAAACTTAATATGAAAAATTTCTTGCGATATAAAAAAAACATTTTATGTATGGTGGTGCGAAGCCCACTGGGAAATGCTAGTCTTAAGTAAATGTTGGCGGTATTTTTGTGAGGCTTTTTGTTGTTTTATGGGATAATGAATTATGCAGTTTCCAGTGAAGGTGTTACCATGACAAACTTTTGATCTTGTTAGCGATAAGAATCTTCGCTTTAATTTCATTGACCC
>JAYXIM010021247.1:0-23975 GCA_037575425.1 Anastrepha fraterculus | reverse complement strand
TGTACGATTTCGATACGCCATAAACCGTCTGGTACTATCAGTTTTAGCACAACAGTTCGTGTTGCTCTACACAACAAACGATTTCAGAAAACCGCCAGTAGATTAAGAGACAAAGGCTGAAGTACCAGTCGTAATATTGAATTCAACTAAATCAGGTATTCAACCCGTAAAGTTCGTTACCATTCGATTTTGTAAAAAATAGCTCTTCGCTTACGGTTTATGAACATTTTAATTGGCATGTGACAACACTAGCAGTGCTCAGTTACAAAATAAAAATATCATCCCTCGTATGCATGCTTGTGCTGCTAGTAAAAGTAATCCATTATTTAAGTGAAACTCAGCTGATTTCCTGATTAGAGGTGAAGGTGAATGCTTTCCTTTCTAAGTACAAATGTTATGTGTTCGCATATTTTATCAGCTTTAAATGTTAGAGCGAAAGAGAGGCATCAATTATTTAATAGATTATTTCCCGCCAGCTATCAAGAGATGACGCAGGAATACCTAAGTAATTATGATGAATATTAATTATAAAATTCTGAAAGTAATTTATGAATGTTAACTCAAAACTGTTAACAACTAAAAATGATCCTATCTAAGACAAATATACGCATACATATGTACATAAATGCCAATGTATTTTTTTTATGATATATTTTTCTTGAAACCTACTTGCATGGCAAAGGAAGTAAATATTGTTTCACCTTTTAGATAAGATGTGTTCCCTTTTTAAGGCATAATTTTTTTTTAATAAAATTGAAGCAAATTAATGAGATGGCAAATATTCTGGTTTTATGTGCTTTTATGGCCTTAGTGATTATTTGTGACTCGACTGCGTCTTTTGAAAGTCATTCAATCGGTTGATTAGTGGTACATAAACGGTACGCCCACTAAAATAACCAGTCTTATCTCGTTAATAACACGTTGAATTTTGAGTTCCAAGTCAACCAAGTTCATCCCGCTAATAACTCGTGTTGAAGTTTTGCTTTTAAGTCAACCAGCTTTATCCCGCTAATAACTCGGTGAATTTTGGCTTTCAAGTCCGTACCTAAATTATCAGCAAATGTCAGTGCCTTGACATAACCCCAATAGCTCTAAGAAGTCACCTGCTTGCTGAAACAGTTTAGCAATTTAGAAGCGCATTGTAACACGATTTTCGACAGCGTTGGCTCTGTCCTCTGAAAAGGTAGGAACCAGTGATGCTCTCAGTTGGCAAACTACAACGAACAGCAAGGATAATAAAGTTCCAAGAACCATACTATGCAAAATTGTGGAGGTAACTTCGCCTGCCACGTCACCGGGTACTTGACAGCATAATTCTGTCCGCTCATTTCGCGCGTATTCACTAACTCTTCCAATCAGTCGTTGTTCAGACGGCAACGAAGTAGCATATGGGATGGCTGTGTTGTTTAGTTTTCGTATATCACCAACACAATCTCAGTTTTATCGTAGATAAGCCGCTCTCATGACGCCGATTACAATAGCCAATCAGCTGTTTGCTTCAAAATCTTCTGCACTCAATTCTACAGCAACAATGCTTCTTTGATACTTAGCTCGAGCTCGTATTGGGCGAATATTATCCACACGAGTGAATACAATAAACATTGTATAAGTATTTGAATGTGAAAATTTGCCATAATATATTTCACTGAAATATCAAAAATATTATTTAACTATTTTGAAAGCTGGGTTGATAAATATCCCCATCGAAAGTTGTATGCGCATGAAAACACCCGTTGCTAATTTCTAGGAAATGGTATGTATGATAAGCAATGTCGTTCAACATTATAAAATAGACACTGAATAATCCATAAAATTATTCTATTAACTCGTCAACTAACAGGGACACAAGATAAGAGGGAAGCGTACACACAAACCAAATTGATAACCCTCTAGTGATTTCGGAACCTAATTTCTCTCGTTTCTGTACAAGTATTTAATGGATTTTGCATAGTGGTGTTTTAATAAACATAAATTGTCTCATTGCTGCCTCCGCAGCCAAATGGTTTGGTGCGAGACTACCTCGACAGGCAATGGTAAACCTCCGAGCGTATTTCTGCCATGAAAAATCTCCAAATGAAAAAATATCTGCCGTTCGGAGTCGGCTTATAACTGTAGGTCGCTCCATTTGTAGAACAATATCAAGACGCACACCACAAATAGGAGGAGGAGCTCGGCCAAACACCCAAAAAGGGTGTAAGCGCCAATTATGAATGTATGTATGTACATATGTCTCACTGCTGCATCGAGTGCTGCAAGTGCTAAATTTGGCTCTGACGGAATTTTATATACCCGTGCAAAGTTTAGTAAAATTTATTATGGACAAGTTATTAATTTTTGGAATTATACAAACTCGTGGGCCAAGTTTTAGCTTGTATGTATATCTTACGGATGGACTGACAGACGGGAATTTAGTTTTAACATCTAAAAAAGAGGCAAGGTTTTTATTTGGTCCCAATAATATAATATTTATGTCGGATCTAACTAAAGCGGGTAGCAATGCAGGTATCGAGTTTTGATGAGTTTTATTAAACCGTTATCGAGATAAACGCATTTTTCTATTACTATCATAAAGTAATTAGTTTTGCTTCATTTATAACAGAGATAACACGTTTTTTCTTTTTTGAAAATTAAATATGAAAGGTATGCTTAACTACCTCAAACAAATTTCATTGAAAAATAATAATTTTTGGTCGAGCTATAGTGCGCACGGACGGAAGGAGAGATAAATCAACTGTTCTCATCTTTATAATACCCTAAAATTAGTAAAAAAAATAGTTCGCAGAAGTTAAAGACGATTCTAAGATCGGCCTATGAAAGGCTGGAAGAAACATTAAAATAGGGAAAATGCAGTTACTTTTAAGGGAATGAAGCTGAAAAACTTTGTACATTTTAAAGGTAATTTTATGATGCCGCAATAGAAGAAGTAAACCAATCCTATCGGTAAAAAACTTTGACAAGCCTTTCTTGAGGCCGACTTCGCTATGTTTCAGCAAAGAATCTTAGGCCTAAATTCGGTTCGAAGAGTTATTTTGCGTCAGTTCGTATGGCACCCATACATCGTACTTCTTGATTTCTACCTTATGCTAATGCCGCCAAAATATTTTCTGGCTAGAAATGGAATAAGTAAGCACATGCCCCAGTCCAAGATTCTTTCGATTTACTGACTTCACCTCCGACGCCCGTCTTACTAAATATAACCATTTTGCTGTTGCATTCGATAATTTTCGATTCGACTTTTCACTTTGTCATAGTGATGCTGGAAAATCTGTAGAATTTTCTATTTGTTTCTTCCTCAAGCATGATAGATTACAAAGTTTGGCCATCCTAAGCAAAAATGTGAACGTAACTTCGGCTGCCATGTAGCGGGAGTCTGCAGTAGAATTGTGCCCGCCATCTTCGTACGTATTCTCACGTTCTTCTAATCAGTCGTTGTTCAGACCGCAACGCAGTAAAATGAGCAGTAGATGCGTTGATTTTTTCTTATAGCACCAACTTAATTTCAATTTGTCATGTCGCCATTTTGAACTTTGCAAACCACTTCCGTGCTGTAGATTCGCCTATGAAGACTTCTCCATACACGTCGCAAATGTCCCGCGCTGTTTCGGCAGCTTTTTGACCTCTAAACCTCAAAAGTAATAAAAAATTAAATAACTCAAAAATACAATTAACATAGTTTTGCAGAGCAGAAAGAGTTCTATCGAATGAATACTTATCCTTTGCCAAACAGCAAACAAATCGTTGTAAAATGAAAGAAAATGTAAAAACGCTAGAAAGAAATGATGAAAATTAGAGAAACATTTAAGGTTTTTTGTATTCAGCTTTGAGCTATAAAAATTATTTGATAGCAGAGTTCTGCTTATTTTATTTATATTTGGATAGTTATATTATAAGCAAATTTAATTGTAATAATTTTTTTTTTTTTTTAATTTTTGAAAAATAAATGTACTCGTATATTACTACAACTAGTGATTTTTAGAACACCTTTGGTCTGGTTTCGACTGACGATAAATATTATGCACCACCTAATGGACTCGTTTTGTAAATATAAAAATATTAATAAAAGACTCACGTGTTTAAGTTTTGCCGGCAAGGTAGGCTCAAAGCGGTATATATATGTACATATATTTTTTTATTTTCATTATTTATTTTTTTTTAATTTTTTTTTATTTTCATTATTTATTTTTTTTTATTTTTTTTTAACCTTTCCATACTAAAGGAGGTAACTAACAAAAGAGTGATTGTTAGCTGACCTATAATTTAGATCGGCGATGATTGGTCATTAATATTCATTTGCATATGTGTACAGGTGTATGTATGTGTAAATATACATTTCAAAAGAGCGCTCACATATGATGTATTAAGAGTTTGTTGTAATATTTGTATGTATTGATGTATTGTTTGCTGCCTAACTTAAAGTCGGCAGTATTGAAGCCGCATTGTTGTTTATTGTGCGCCACTTGGCGACTATTGTTAACGCAGTTAACTGTTTCTCGCCGAACCATTGTAATAGCGCAATAAATTATGCAATTACTTTTTTTCGATTGGTCCATATTGTCGGCTGCTTTGCGATAACCGCACCAGTCAACAATGCGTGCTCAATACTTTTGACCCACAGATCTTTCTTTTATTAAGAAGATCCACTTGAAATATCTTGAATTTGGGAGTTGGGTGGAATATAATAGAATCTCTGCTGCTTTAACCGATACAGCCGTTCTCCAATAAGCTATTTTGACTTTTTTACATTTTGTGCATATATATGTATGTATGTATATGTGTGTACGTGATTTGTAAGTGGTAGTACCTAAGTACTTGAAAAAAAAACAGACAACTACATCGAGAAATGTCACAAAAAAGTGCTTTTGAATAGAAAAAAGCAGCGTTGCCGTTATTGGTTGCACTTCAAAGCACTTTCGTCAAAATATCAAATGTACATATGAACAGCTCGTTCCCTTTGCACACAACACACAATCACACAATGCATTCATTCACTTAAGTAACCAAGCCGGGTAATCCCTTATTGGCGCTTGAAAAAGTATTTCTCTTATTTGTTTATGTTGCAATTTGTTTTATCGACGTTTGTAACTACATATACTGCAATATCATATCATATTTTTAGCACATTATACGTATACATACAAACGTATATGGGGAGATAAGACTTGAAGATTATTTTTATTTTCAACGAATTGCATAATCAGCAGCACTTAGGGAAATACATTTTTATTAAATGTGGCGTTCGCTTAAATTGTGTTAAAAGAATGGCTTGCGATGGAATGTTTCAAGATTAATTTGTTTAAGTTAAGACGATGAACTTGAAGCGGAAGTATGTTAATTCGCACTTCTTGGTGAGATTAAACATTTAGCGATTCAGTTCAAAAGCTCTAAGAACCAACACCATCTTGGGTTGCTAAGCAAATATTCACTATGAGTAGGCGTTTGGGGGGGGGCGAGTCAGAGTAGAGTTGGTAAGCACGCACTAAGTGTAAATATATTGAGAATTGCATATGTACGCTAGGTGAGCGAAAGAATAACACAAATTGCGACTTGCTTGAATTGTGAGGTTAAAAATGTAGCAGATAATTACGTGAAGTCATTGGATTGATAGCGGAGTACCGGCAGTATATTCGTGGTTCGTTAACACGTTGAGCGCGACCTCGGGGACCGTTGTTATATTTTTCGTGTGACCGACAGTATTAACATTAAAAAATAAATGCAACCTGAATGGGTGTAGTCAAATATGTTTTTAATGAGTTTTCTTGAAGCATTCTAGCAACAATGTGGCTGGGATTTAACAAAACGTAGCAAATTTTCGTGTTTAATTTTTGGCTTTCTTAAACCCAAATAATATTGAATTTTCATCATAACAACTTGATCAGTATTTCCCAACTTTATGGACATCTTCTTCCTTTTTCCGAATTTTTTTATGAACACTTTTTCCTTGGATGTGAGATATGGAGTCTTAAAGTTTCTGACTGCCCGCTGAACTAAACGATCTCACTCAGAACGAGACAGCTGTGCGTTTTGTTAAACCGGAGCGCAGAAGGTGGCTGGGTCATGTTACCCGTATGCCTACAGTGCCTTGAAGAAAGCCATGACAGGAGAGCTAATGGGCGTAAAAGCTAAAGGTAGACCGAGGAACCGATGGAAAGACACATTAGAAAACGATCTCACGAAGCAAAAGCTCAAGATCAAACGCTTTAGTGGAGCTTTGTAAAGGAAGCTTTGACGCATCCCGCGTTGTAATGCTGCTAAAAAAGAAGAAGGTCTGCTTTAACAGTTTCTTCAAGTTTAAGTACTTTTTCGGATGTAAACCTTTCTAAACAGTCCTTCGCGACGGATCATTCGGAGAGAGACACTGCCTTTTGCGTTTTGGATTATCATACCATTTTTCATCTGCAGTGATCAAACAATCAAAAATCAGTTCTTTATTGTACTGTTGAAGCAGTAAGTTGCAAATCGTGAATCGGTTACCTCTGTTTTCTTCATACAGATAATGCAAAACCCCAACTCCTGCTTTGTTTATTTTACAAATTTGTAGCAAATGTTCTTGAATGGTCGACGGTCGAGAAATTCTTTGATTATCTGTCACGGATTTGCTTCCTCTTTCACCTTTAATGCGCAAATTGTTGGTCTTGCTGATCGATGTGAGTCGGAAAAATTGAAGTTATCGGATTTGAACGCAGCAAACCACTTTTGGCGCTTACGAACATTGAAAATTGAAATTTGAAAAGTCAAACCAAGAAGCCCGGAGAGATTTGGTAACTCCTAAAACACTCAAGCTTAAAAGCCCATTGTGTTTAAGGCTCTGGAAAGTGAAAGGGCAGATAGTCAAGAAGGAAAGGAGGGAAGTAAAATAAGGAAAAAGATAGGATAGAATAGAGAAATAGAGGTACTTAGGCCTGTGAGAATTTTCCTGTTTCTTTCGTAAATCTGAGAATATCCTCCACTTTGAGAGAACGAATTTTACTCGTACTGATGACATAGGAACCTAAAATTCGCAGCCTTGCTCTAGCATTTGCAGGACACTCACAGAGTAAGTGCTCCGTGCTATCCGCCTCCTCTAAGCAAAACAAGCAAGTCGGGTCGTCAATGATTCCAATGGTGCTGACCCCTTGAGTTGTGTCATGTCAACCGAACGACTTTTCTTCGAAGTTTTAGAAGAAAGTCGGACAGTTTTCTGTTCGGGCTTGTCACAAAATATTTACTTGGCAGTCCCGCAGCGTGCTAGATTGGGTCATCTCTAGGGCTCTTTATGTAAATTGCATGCGTAATCGCTGATCCACTTCATGATTCCTGCAGAACTGATTCCGATTATTGACCTTACGAACATTACTTCTGTTACAACTGTTGCCTTACTACCCTGGTGAAACTCCAAAAGCATGGCTGACATTTCTCTCAAAATGGCGAAAGAAAATTTAAGGTTAAAGCTTTCACAACTAAACAAGTCGCTTTAACTTTGAAATGTCTCTGCCACGTCTGTCTCAACCATGCAATGAACTTATAAGTAGTAAAGAAGCATTGACATGCGCAGAAACGACATTACTTTTCGGTCCTCCTAATATATATACTTAGTATAAATCCAACTTAATATGACTATTTGCAACAAAGAACTGCTTTCATGAGTAATAAGCGCAGATGTTGAGGGAAATCTAGATAACAGACTTGTCTGTGATCAAGAGCGACGCATTGTACCAAAGCTTCTTTGATGCAAATATTGTTTTTATCACTGGCCGTGTTGCTGTACCCTTGACTTCCACATAGTTGGTGCACAGTCAGATTGCTTTCGTGTTGCTGCTCAACAGCACTGACCTAACCTCAGATGTATGTAATTGCAACAACAACAATTAAAGCTTATTTCAATACAATTTTCTGTGGTTATTTAATTTTAATTTTAGTATTCAAATGTTGTGCACGCTATCGCTAACAATGCTCCTCTGCCAAAGGCTACTCGTATTTAAATCGGTCGTTTATTGTAAACAACTATGTACTACAACATAACAAAAAGCCAGTGGAACTATGCGCAGCAGAGCAACAATTGAGGAAAAAGCCAATACAATACATTTTTATGTACGCTATGTTATGTACTATGTTCATATGTACAGTCGTGTGAATGCATACGTACAGATATACCAATGAATATCAGCACATCGCAGCAAAAAGTGAAAGTATAACTATTTTTTATATTTGCCTCACTTGATTGTACTGAGACATCCACCCAAAACCGAGTGCTGCAGTGTTGGGTCCCGCGACCCCCAATCCATAAAATACGTGTAGCTGAGTTTTTATGGTGCGGTCGATTCGTTCCCCACTTAGGCGCATGTGCCACTGGTTGTGGCTTTGGCTGGCTAGCTGGCTGACTGGCTGGTCGGACGTTTTGACATCGGCTAATTGCGCTAAGTATGGCAATTTAATACGTGACATGTAATTAAATAATAACAATGCGGGAATTTAATAAGCCCTTCGCGTGTGTTGCCACTTATTGTATGAGTAGGTATTCGTAGCTCATACAATACCAGTAGTTTGTTTTGTGGTAACCGAGAAGCGAAGAGGTGTTGTTTTTGCCACCATGCCGTGCACTGCCATATTTATTATTTACTGAGGAAAACAGATGCAATAATTTGATCCTGCTTTACGTAGATTTATGGCGACCACAGAAAAACAGACTATACATAGATATGTTGTGGGCTGAGGAAAAAACTATTTATGTAGGTTGTATTTTTTCGCACTACGTCTGCTTTAGTATTGAGGCATTCGCAAGTAAAGGATGCACTTGCTGATTAAATACATTTTTAGTAGGTGCGCAACCAAGTTCTCACTGTTTTTTTTTTTAATGAAAATACAACTTTATTCTGAAAAAATTCTTACAAGTGAACTATTGAAAGAATTCCAGCTGCCACTGCTTTCCATCTTCTGGTACACTCGTATACCGTCGCGTAAAACTGTTCATCTTTTGAGGCTATCCACGGATCAAGCCATTTTGGGATGTCTTCATATGAATGCAACTGCTGGTCAGCTAGACCATGTGCCATCGATCGGAACAGGTGATAATCGGACGGATATCTGGAGAATTTGGCAGGTGGGGTAGGATTTCCGTGTTTCCAGGTAGGTTTTAACGGGTTTGGCAACGTGAGGCCGAGCGTTGTCATGCTGTAGAATCACTTTTTCATGCCTCTCCGCGTATTGCAGCCACTTCTCGCGCAGTGCTCGGCTCAATTAATTGCATCAATTGAAGTCGATACCGATCCCCAGTGATGGTTTCGCTTGGTTTTAACAGTTCATAATAAATAACACCAACTTGGTCCCACCAAATTCGACCGAGTCGACAACGTAGAAGCATAGCCCATGACTTTCTTTTCTTTGGATTGTTGTAATAAATCCATTTTTCATCACCCGTCACGATGCGATGAAGAAACCCCTTCTTTTTTTGCCGCTGGAGCAGTTGTTCACAGGCGCAAAACGACGTTCAACATCCCTTGGTTTTATCTCATAAGGAACCCAAGTTCCCTGTGTCTGAATCATTCCCAAATCATGCAATCACTTGGAAATGGATTGACGGGTGACTCCTAATACTGAAGCAAGCTCTTCTTGCGTTTGACACGGATCCTCATTGAGCAATGCCTCCAATTCAGCGTCTTCGAGGTTTTTGAACTTCCTTCACGCGGACGGTCGTCAACATTAAAATCACCGTCTTTAAAGCGACGGAACCAATCTCGGCACGTTGTTTCACTTAAAGCAGCATCTTACCTTAAACTTTTTGTAGCTCTCGATGCGCCGTTTTTTTCGAATGAAAGAGGAAAATCAACACTTTCCTTTCCGCAAATGACGATTATTCGGCACAAAATCAGACATTTTCACAAAACCAAAAGTATATGATACCAAAACAAAATAACTAATGTTTCGAAGCAGTTTCTTTACCATATGTCTAAGCTTGGTGTATGACGTGTATTTCTGAAGTTACACACAAATTTGAAAAGGCGCTTCAGAGTGCTTGAAAGTACAACGCCGGAGCGGCAGGGCGTTTTTCTAAAAATGGTGTTATCAAAGTCGGTGACCAACATTACTCGAAAACGGCTAAACCGATTAGTCTCGAATTTTAACACGAGCTTATTTAACATATTTTTTAGTATTTAATGGAAGATTTTTTATCACCGATAAATATTTTTTTTATAAATAATTTAAGGCCGAAATTTTGATCAAAAATCGATTTTTTTTTTGGAGAAACCGCCACTCTTAAAAAAAAAAAACTTTATTTTGCTTATACGATTTAACATTACTTTATCGAAATCTGTTTGGTTTTTTTAATTTCAGAGATATAGTGGCCACCCCAAAACGTCTTTTTTGAGAAAAGCTCCCGGAGATCAGCTGTAGTTCCTTTCCAAATAAATATTTTACTAATACTAAGTCTTAAAATACAAATTTTAATGAGTTAATTAATTAACTTCTAAGTTTAACCCTCTGCTGTTCAGTATTTCTTCAACTTATGTCGCATTGCATCATTCTGAAGTTTTATTTCACCATTTTTCTTTTTACCATAAAGAAAATGCATACAATTATATTTATATACCTGTCCTACTGTACTCAAGTGTGATTGTGCGTGGCATATCGATTCCAACTTCTCACAACTGATATCTGAATCTGCTGCAAAGCGGTTTTCATATCGAGAAAAATTTTTTTTGGATAAATAAACCGTATACCATATTCACTAAAAAACATTTTTCTACAATAATCATTTAATTTTTTTGATTTCAGTTGAGCTGCTCATGCGCTACCGTGATCACCGCAAGCCTCTTCTAAAAAACGGCGTTTCGGGGGAGAGGCGATATCAACAATAAACAATAACATTTTTTTAAATAAAAACACCAAAATGTATTCTTCGAGAGTTACCCTTCAGTATGATATATGCCTCATTTGAATAAAAGTTCTAAAACATATTCAAAAAAAATTATGACAATCGTCCACTTTTTCGGGCTCACAAGGTATATAACCGTTTAAGTAATTAGAGGCGGCCAATAGATCAATCTGGTCGCAGTGCATAAAGGCCTTAGCCTAACCTGTACAACCATTACCATGTTTCGAAGTGTGGTGTCGGTGATAACCAGAGCAACATGAATCTTGTGCACGGGAGTATTATTGTCTTTGTGTCCTTATAATCGGCCAATAAAAAGCCTTATGAATCTCGAAAAACTATAGCCATCATTCTGAAATTCTGTGACACTGCATCAAACGAGGACATTAGTGAAGAACTCAAGTTTCGTATCCAGAGCAACTCATATTTTAAATTCATGCCTATTCGGGCTAAACAAATTCAAGTCTAGATTTTATTTTTCATTATTATTACTAGTATTAATGTTTTAACTAAAAAACTGTATGTTTTGCGAAATTTGTTCCATTCCGACTTTTGATATGTAATTCCCTTATCCCTTGAATATTTTGGTAAAGTACCTCATTCGCGCTGATGATGCTCCCCACTTTACACTTTGTTTTTAAGATTAACAAAATTAATTGAGTCATTTATATTTTTTTTAATATTCTACAAATTTTATGTACACACCCCAATAATATACGAGTATAATACGTACACATTGCGCCACTGAAGATCGATTCGGGCGAATTTAATCTATCATACTTGTACACGGTCCAGTTGCTCGCTCAACTTATGTGTATTTGTGCTTGTGCGTGCGCCTGAGTGTGTCGATGTGTTGTTCAGCACCGCGCTTAGTCATTGACATTTGCGCAGTCAGCGTCAGGCGAACGCGAGTGCGCACATATGATTAGCGCATGAAATTACCAGTAGCTTTTCCAAGCTGCTGACTAACCAGACATTCAGTATTTGAATGTAATTAGTGCAGTATCTCATGTCGCCTTTGTCGCTCCTAACAAGTTCGCCTACATATACATAGCTTTGTATTGTCTCATGATCGTAGCTGATGCAGCAGTTCTCTCTCCTCCGCTCTCCCCTCCATCCTCTTTTTTGTTCGATGGGATGCTTTAATTTAGCTGTTCTGCCTTTGGACACTTTGGCGCAGTTTCATTTGTTCGTTTTAATGCTTTCGGTTTTATTACGCTTGTTGTTTTTTGTTGTGTAAATTACGCTCGCTTTGCCACTTTGAACTCTTTAATTTAAGGAATTGCTAAATTCATTCATGGAAAGCCACATTTTTTCATTCATAAATTTATATATATTTTTTATTGTTTTTGGGTGATCTTACGAGTATAACATATGTATATGTACATACATGTTAGGCATGTACGTACAGCGGTGGTCACAATAATAGCACAACGACATTTTGCCAAGATTCGACAATATTTTTTTTAATTAACAACAAAAACCATATACTCAAAACTTATACTTTGTGCAAAAAATGTCGAGCTTAGCTATAGCTTAGGTCAGGTTAAAGCGGTTGTCCATTGTAGAACACACATCTAATTCGTTAAAGAAATGTCCGCCTAAAATTGCGAGTCTAACTTCGTTCAATAATGTGTGTGACTAATTAATTAAAACACATTTTTTTGCCAAAATTCGTTTTTATTCATCAACATATTCCCCTTTTAGGGAGATAAAATCATTCCAACGCTTTTCCAATCTTTCGATACCGCCTTTGTAAAACGATTTTTCTTTGCCTTCAAAATAGGCCTCAGTTTCGGCGATTACTTCATCATTTGAGCCAAATCTCTTACCATGGAGCATCTTTTTGAGGCCTGCGAAGAGCCAGTAGTCGCTGGGGGCTAAATCTGGAGAATACGGTTGATGGGGAAGCAATTCGAAGCCCAATCCGTTCAATTTTGCCATCGTTTTCATTGATTTGTGACACGGTGCATTGTCTTGGTGGAACAACACTTTTTTCTTCGCCATGTGAGTCCGTTTCTTTGCGATTTCGTTTTTTAAGCGCTCCAATAACGCTATATAATAGTCGCTGTTGATGGTCTGCCCCTTCTGGAGATAGTCGATGAATATTATTCCATGCGCATCCCAAAATACAGACGCCATAATCTTTCCAGCCGACTGCTGCGTCTTTGGTCGCTTTGGGCGGCTTTCACCGGCTGCATGCCACTCAGCAGACTGCCGATTTGACTCTGGAGTAAATTGGTTGATCCATGTTTCATCCACTGTGATGTACCGACGCAAAAACTCCGACTTATTGCGCGTAAACATGTCCAAACAGCTCTTTGAATCATCGATTCGTTGTTGTTTTTGCTCCGGTGTGAGCGAACGCGGCACCCATTTGGAAAACACCTTTTTCATATCCAAATGTTCGTGTATTATGGTGTGTACACTGCCTGCTGATATCTTTAGAATGTCAGCAATCTCCCTCACTTTCACTTTACGGTCGGACATAATGATTTTCAGTGTTTTTCAACGTTTTCCGGAATAACAGCGTCATTGGCCTTCCAGTAGATGGAATGTCATCGGTGTCTGTACGACCACGTTTGAATTCGGCATACCAATAACAAATGCTTCTTTTTGATGGAGCAGAGTCCGAATAATGTTTTTCAAGCCATTCCTGGCATTGAACAGTATTTTTTTTCATTAAAAAACAATGATAAATCAGCACACGGGATTGCTTTGAATTCATTTTTTTTTTTTAACTCAAAAGTAGCCTGACTTAAAGCACTGTAACTTGTAAACAAATGGTCGGATTAACATATGATTTTGACAGTAAGCCTAAAAAGGTTGCCAACTTTCAAAAAAAATTGTGATTTAGTACGAGTACCGCCATCTATGTGTCAGTCACACACATTATTGAACGTCCTGGTACGTCTGGATAGAGCAGGACAGTGACACATAAGGTGCAGGATCGTCTCTTCCTCGTCTAGACAACTTTTGCAGAAGTCATGTGTTTGCACACCCATTCTCTGGACAGGCCTACCAATTGGACAGTGCCCCGTAGTAACTGAAATCAGTGTGTTAAGATTATGCTTGTCTCTTCTTAGTAGAAGTTCTGTGCGTTTAGCATTGAGAGTAGGCCACAGCTGTCGGGGATATTTTGCAAGTGGCTTCGTTACGCCATCTTTCATTCGCTACTCTTACAATTTCCTCGCGGATACGTAGTCTACATGTTTGCAAGGGTATACCTATATCATTGTCTATATACTCATCAGTCAATTTGGTACCGATTTTCGCTAGTTCATCTGCTCTGCAGTTCCGCTCAATGTCGCAATGGAACCCATGCTATCATTAGGCGGCATTTCATGGCTACCTTGGAAGTTGTCGACTGTTTTGTGAGGGATTTTATCGCCGCCTGGCTATCAGCGCAAATGTAGATATCATCTCCAGGTATCGCATCACACTGTACCAGTGTCACACCTTTCATTATTGCCATCAGTTCAGCCTGAAAGACTCTACAGTAGTTGGGAAGCCGAAAACTGAAGGAGATCCCCAGATGCTCGGAATATACACCACCTGCCATCGAGCTTTGAGCCATCTGTGTATACATGGATGGATTCGCCCTGTCTTACCACGTCCCGTTCCCACTCTTCCCTCGAGGGTAGGGCGGTCACTACAAATAAAGCAAATGAAATGCAAAATAACGAGCTTAACAACACATGATTTTATTTTGTCCAAAATAATTTTTCCCATTTCATCATCGCTGTCAGATGAAGAACATTCATTTAGCAATTGTATTGTGGAAATCACAGCTTTCTTCAGATTTTCCTTGCTAGATAACTCTGGCTTGTTGGCGATTCCAAATATTTGATGCATAACAGAAGTAACTTTTTGTGGAATTTTGGATCGGTTTATAATTGAGATGTCTTTGTCGATGATTGAGTTGGATGGGAAAGAAGTTTAGGGATGAGTCTCGCTGGAATCTGATGTATTCTTTCTTCAGTTGTTGGTAGGCCAGTCTCTGCTAAAAGGTTTTTTATTGAAGTTGTGCTAAGTGCCAAAATACACGTTCGCGCCGCTTGGTGATATACCGGCCTGAAGATGTTTAAAGCCGATTTTATCAAATTCGTTAATAGTTAAGAAGAGCAGGCATAAAACACAAAAGATACCTTCAATACTTTCGATTTTTTTTTTCGGAAACTGCAGCAACAGTAACTGGAGGTTCTGGCTTAGAATTACATACGTCAATTATATATCATTGGCCGATTCCTATTTAATATATGACTTCAAATAAACTCCATACGTTTTATCTAAATTATATTTACTTGCACTCTCCATTTTAGTCAGCATTATAATTTAAATTTTGAACTGTGACTTAATTCGAGAATTTTAATTCGTGTTTACTTTTTTTTGCGATCAGCTGGTTTTCTCACTTGCGAATTCTCACAAGCAAAAATGTATCCAGTAAAAATTTGCAACTTCCCCTCAAAATGAAATGTCATTTTGTTCTCTCACTTCCCCCTACTTTGCAAGTTTTTTGGATTCATGAGCACCAGTTACAAATTATTTGCTTCACGAACAGACCTACTGTCAGGCGGAAAAAAAATTATCAGAAAAGAAGGAGATTTTCAAGCCACTTCAATTTGCCCTTAGTTTTTGACCAAACTTTCTCGATTTTTTATAAATCTTGTACAAAGCTTAGTAAAAAAGCCTAGTTACAAAGCCTTATTAAAAATGAATGTAAATTAAATTAATCAAAGGAAAAGTGTTCAAAATATCGCGTTCCTAATTAGCTGTCAGCGGGTATACCCGAAGATCACCCAAAAGCAGTAAAAATAAAATTAATTTATGAATGAAAAATTGTACATAGTACCTACATATGTATATACATAACATGTTTGCGTGTTATTTGATCTCGAAGGTGTGGCAAATGTGGCTGAAATCGGCGACATTGAAATGCGCAGCTTTTGAGAGCAAAAGTTTTAAATTCAGTTGTCATGAGCAATGGGATAGGCAATTTTTGTTTTTTGTTTTTGGCTGGATGAACTTAGTTGGACATTCAAATATTCATGATGCAAAAAATAATGGAAAAATTATCCTTTTCTGTTATTTTATTTTCATTTTCGCATGAGTCATGTTAAAATACCTTTAATCGGGAACCAGTAAATGGCTACAGTTTATTTATAGTCAAATTTTTCTAAGCACCGTTTTTAGCAAGCCATTTGGTCGTGGATGAAAAAACTGAGAACGTAATAAAATACCGTCTTTTTTCGTACTTGTTTCAGGTGCTGGCGAATCTGGAAAATCCACTATTGTTAAACAGATGAAAATCATCCATGACAAAGGCTACTCACAAGAGGAGTGCGAACAGTATCGTCGCGTTGTCTACAGCAACACCATACAGAGTATGATGGCTATCATACGTGCTATGGGCCATTTGAAAATCGATTTTGCGGATCCTTCGAAAACGGAAATCGCACGTCAATTCTTCACATATGCATCGACAGCGGAGGAGGGCATACTACTACCGGAAATTGTATTGCTCATGAAGAAACTCTGGGCCGATGCCGGTGTGCAACAGTCCTTCTCGCGTTCTCGTGAATACCAATTGAACGATTCGGCTGCTTACTACTTGAATTTGTTGGATGAAATCTCGAAGCCAAATTACATACCAACGTTGGAGGATGTGTTGCGGACACGTGTAAAGACTACGGGCATCGTGGAGACACATTTCACATGTAAAGGCATGCATTTCAAGTGAGTAAAAGAAATATATAAAATATGTATTGAACTGTTTTTTAATTATTTTATTGTAAACAAATTTAGAATGTTTGATGTTGGTGGACAGCGATCGGAGCGCAAGAAATGGATTCACTGCTTCGAAGGTGTAACGGCAATTATATTTTGTGTCGCATTATCGGGTAAGTAAAAATAGTAAAAATGTGTTGAGGCGGCATTTGCCTTAAATTATTTATTAAATATATTTTCGTTGTGCGTGAAAGTATGCAAAACACTTTGACGTGTAAGCCATTAATGCAAGAGGAATAAAATTATGTTCACATTGCACCATAAACTCGAGTTTTAGCTCAAAGTAGAGGTGAGCCATAACTATTACTGTAGTATTAACCATAATGGCATTTATGTCATACGAGGTGTGTTCAAAAAGTATCGCGCATTTTTTTTTTTTTTTTTTTCTCAAAAATTATTTATTAATATCTATTTTGTCCCCTTCAAAGTAATCCCCATGAGATATTATGCACTTGTGCCAACGTTTTTTCCAATCTTCGAAGTACTTCAAAAAATCATTTTTTATCTTGTTCAGCTCCTCCTTCAATGCCGTCTTTATTTCGCCAATCGTAGTGTACGTCGTCCTTTCATGGGCCTCTACAGTATCGGGAACAAGAAAAAGGCACAGGGGGGCAGATCTGAGGAATACGGTGACTGTGGCATCATTAGTGCATTGTTTTTGGCCAAAAAGTCGCGCACAAGCAAAGATGTGTGAGCAGGGGCGTTATTGTGATGCAAGAGCCAATTTTTGTTTTTCCCCAAATCCGGCGTTTCTGGCGGACTGCTTCGCGCAAATTGCAGGCAATACTCATTATTGACCGTTTTACCCTGTGGCAAGAACTTCGGATGCACAACGTCCCTGCAATCGAAGAAAACGGTATGCAAAACTTTTACATTCGACCGAACTTGGCGCGCTTTTTTCGGTCTTGGTTCGTGCGGCAGCTTCCATTGAGATGATTGAGCTTTGGTTTCCACGTCATAACCATAAACCCACGATTCGTCACCAGTTTTGACCCTCTGGAGCAAATTTATGTCGTCGCGGACAGAGTCCAACATCTCATTAGCAATGTTCATGCGATGTTGCTTTTGGTCGAAATTGAGCAGTTTTGGTACGAATTTTGCGGCGATCCGTCTCATGCCCAAATCATTGAAAAAAAATCGAATGGCACGAGCCAATCGATATGTCTAGGTCCTCAGCAACTTCTCTAACGGTGATTTGACGATTGCCTAATACCATTTTCTTCACTTCGTCAATTTTTTTGTCTGTTGAAAAATAGAAATTCGAATATACGTAACCAGCGAAAATTCAAACTTCGCGATACTTTTTGAACACACCTCGTACACCTTCCACTAATATATCTTAACATCTGTCAAATTTCTGTTTTGACTGCGTCCCGTTTTCTCATGTGGGCGCCTCGCTGTTTAACATTGTATTAGGTTGGGAAATAACTTCGTAGCGTTTTTACCGAAGGGTTTTATTTAAACAAAAACAATCAGGGAACGAAAGAGATGGTAATCGGTCGATGCAAGGTCCGTAAAATACGGCGGATGTTGAAAGACCTCTCATTCGGGCTCTTGGAGTGAGACTTTCACGACTTGTGCAACATGGGGTCTGGCGTTGTAATGAAGGAGCATGTTTTGGTAGAGCTCCTTGTTGACCGAGGCATTCTTTTCTAGCATTTCCTAGTGTACCAAGCCCTTCCAGTCCCACCAAACACATATCAAGCTCTTCTTTGAAGAAAGATCCGGCTTGACTCTCAGCTTTGGCGTTTCTCCTGGAGCTAAACACGCCTTTCTTTGCTTCAAATTGATGTATAGGCAACGTTTATCATCTTCCGTGACGATTCGGTACAAAAAGTGTTGTTCGATGGCGGGCGAAATGCTGAGAAACAATTTTCTTTGTTTTTTTTTGTTGTTCGGTGTTATGACACCCAGGCTCCCAATTTTTCGGTAAATCCCATTGAATGGTAATTAAGAATCGTTTTACGATCGCAGTTCATTTTTTCCGCCAATTCACGACTTCTTTGGCTACCGTTCTCCTTCAAAAGTGATTTGCAACGTTCTTCATCGAATTCAGAAGGTCTTCCGCTGTGGAACGTGTCATCGACGTCAAAGTCGCCATTTTGAACTTTTCAAACCATTTCCGTACTGTAGGCTCGCATATGTCCCGGGCCGCTTCGGCAGCTTATTGACCTCGATGAAAAGCAAGGAAGAACAGGTGTCGAATGTGTTGATTTTAGCCTCCTGGGTATTCCATTTCTACGATTCGATTGACATATAGTAGTCTTGCAGAGCAGAAGGAGTTCTATCGAATGAATACTTAGACCTTTGCCAAACAGCAAGCAAATCGTTGTAAAATGAAAGAAAATACAAAAACGCTACTAACTTATTCCCAAACCGAATATTAGCGCGTTTTTGATTTATTATGATTTTTTGTTTTTTAACTATTCGGTCATTTGATGTTTTTTAGAAAAAAGCTGCGACGAGCAGGAATAGGGAAAATATAACGAGTTCGATCAGAAATTCTGTCAAAAATTTATTTTTCGCTCACGATATACTTACAAAAATTAATGTTCATAACTTTTATTTATTCACTATAGGATATGATTTGGTGCTTGCCGAAGACGAGGAAATGAATCGTATGATCGAATCGCTTAAACTCTTCGACTCAATTTGCAATTCTAAATGGTTTGTGGAAACATCTATAATATTGTTTTTGAATAAGAAAGATTTATTCGAAGAGAAAATTAAGCGATCTCCACTCACCATCTGCTTTCCGGAGTACACAGGTGAGTGCAAAATTTCAAACAAGTGCCATGCAAATTAATTGAAATTTATTACCCTTTCCAGGCCCCAACACATATGAGGACGCTACCAATTATATACGCATCAAATTCGAAAGTCTCAACAAACGAAAAGATCAGAAAGAGATTTATACACATCTAACATGTGCCACCGATACGAACAACGTACGCTTTGTATTCGATGTCGTCACCGATGTTATCATTAAGAACAATCTCAGAGATTGTGGCCTCTTTTAAGTTACACACATTTACACTTATTGATATGTTTGCATTTAAGTCAGTCTTCTCCACACTATTGCACATGCATAACCATGAATGCGTTTGTATGTATGTATTTGAGTAGTGCTTTATGTATGTTTATCATGGCAATTTTCATTGCACTCAATGCGTCAGCTGGTTTTCATTAAAGCTCATTTATCTATACATTCCAATGGTTTAGCGATATTAAATCGCTTGAAGCCACTATGCCTACAACTTACATAGGTAGTATTTATGTATGTACCTCAAAATTATTTAACGGCATGTGCTGAGAACCAGCACAGATCTGTTTGTAAAGGTCTTGTTTTTCGAGGTCTTTGAATATTGCATAGGCATGCATATGACATTAAAATATATGTATGTATGTAATGTAAGTATTATAATAACACTACTTGAGAATGCAGTTTCAAATTTGTAGCTTTTGTGTAGATATTTAAGTAGAAAAAAAGTCGCAAAGTCTTATTATTACTCCGCGGAAGGTGTGACAATAATTTGCTCTGGTCAAACGAAGAGTTGAACACGCAAAACAAAAATATTTATTGAGTCAAAAAAATATGTGTATATTTAGATACATTCATTCTTATACAGTCCACGCTTTACCCCACATAGAAATTTTTACATACATATGTACGAGCATATGTGCATAATTTGTAACAACAATTTTTACATGAACAATTATTATGTATAGTCTAAAATCAATGTTTTTCTGCATTCCATCGCATATCTGTTCCATTTCATAAGGAAGTGAAGTGTATCGAATATTAATATTTTTTATAAAGAAATTTACTTTTTTTTATTTTGCAAAATAAAACCAATTTGACATCTTATTTTTAAGTGATACATATTAATTCTTGCTACTGCAGATGTAAGTGCAGTTTGCTATTTAATATTCATAATTAATTAGTTCATATTTTACGATAGGGAAGAATTTCGTAACTTTAGTTTTACTGTACAAAATACTTTATAATAAATTGAAATTTAAAAAAAATTATACGATTGAAAAATGACATGATTTCATAACGTTTAGCTTTGATCGATATTCTCTTTTCTTTAAGATTATTTGTTTTTTATTTTAAATACAAAAGTTTTATTAAATATTAAATTTTTTTTTTTAAATATTAAATTTTTTTTTTTCTTTTTTAAATATTAAATATTTTTTTTTGTTTTGTTTTTTTAAATATTAAATATTTTTTTTTTTTTTTTTTTAAATATTAAATATTTTTTTTGCTTTTTTTTTTTTAATATTAAAAATTGTAACATGAGTACTAAATATTAAGATCGTCCACTCAAATACATAATATGTAATAGCTAACTAAAAATGAAAGTGAACTTCACATAAAAATAATGAGTGACAATGTCTTCTTGTCAACATTTATAAATGTAAATGTGTAAATGTTTCTGGCTCTTCAAAATCGACACACAATTCACCACTCCTTCTTAGCCTGCTCCATTCGTTCATGCAATCGCTTCCAATACCATTGTACGGAATCATTGGCTACAATGTGGGTATCAATAGCTTTTTTGGTATTAAAATAAGTCCATACGCTTATATCCCAAATAAGTGCAAGCACACGAAAAAAGAATCTTTCTACTTGTTTACGATCTGGCAAACTGAGGGCTGGGGCATTTGGTGTCGATCTGGAGCTCTGTTGTTCCCGCTTGGCATCATCCGCATAGAAACGAACGGCTGTCGGTGCACCTGGAGCAATCAGAAAAAATGATGAAATGCATACATACATACACACATAATTTAGTGTTGCTGCGAATTAATTGTATTTAAAAGCGCTTGACTTACCGATCAATCTATTGGACAATACTTTGTTTGTAAGAATCAAGTTCCTGTGTTGTTCAAGACTTGCCACTAGACTTGGGCCACTAATTCTGGCTGTTGTTGTACTAACCAGGGTTGGCGCTTTTCGAACGGATTTTAAGAGCAACATTTCTCAGAGGTTGTTTACTATTTATAGCTATGTAAAAGGAAAAGCAAAACTATTTATTTTAATTGTTGAAAATCAAAATAAATTACAAAAAGAAAAAAAAAACATTTACTTCGTGTACGCCTCAGCCGGTTTAAAATAATTTGTTTTTGCGGAGATCACTGAACAACTGATTTTATTTGCACTTTTGCCTCGCTTCTGGTGTTGCTTTCGGTTACGCGCTGCGTTAGTTTAATTGAAACTTCTGCTTCGTCTGATTTTACTAATTTCTTGTTTTCTTTTTGCTTGTAAGAAGCTATTTACAAGTTCACAATTTGATTGCTTTTGTGTATACACTTTTTCTAGCTTTTGACAAATTCGTTTTCAATTAATTTAAATTTCTAAAGCTTCTTAGTTTTTTGTAATTTTTTGAGGAATTATTATTTATTATACAGTTATTTACGTATACAGTTACTAAACAAAATAATCAAGATACGTTTTCTACAGATAGAAGAGAAAATAAAGGTATTTTTAAAGAAATTTAGTGGAAATAAGAACGTGCAATTCATACAGTTTGGCGGCGACAACTCCGGATGAATGTGATGGTGCGTAATGGTGGCGAAACAGTAACTTCCTTTTCGCCAAATGCGGTCGTGTCTCCTTAAATTTTTTTGTCCAATAACTCACTTTATTATTGTCCGGGGATCGTTCTTCCTTTTTCTACAAAATCCCTGTCCTCATGTGCGTCCGCATCCCAAAAAATTGTCGCCATGACCTTTCCGGTCGAGGGACTGTCTTCGCCTTCTTTTGAGCAGATTTATCGGGAGAAATAGAAATCCATTGTTTTGATTGTTGCTTAGTTTCTGGTATGTAATAATGAATCCAGGCTTTATCAACGGTGAGAACTCGATGCAAAAATTCCTTCGGAACTCGCTTAAATTGCCCCAAACACCGCGAAGTTAACAGCCGCATCCGCTTGTTGTCCTCCGTGAGTAATCGCGGCCCTCATCGGACCAACAATTTTTTCATCGCCAACTTATCATGTAAAATATTAATTTCCATTCCGGTCGACATACCTATAGCCTCTCTTACTTCGTTCACTTTCGTTCAGTGAGAATCAAGTCGTGGACTTTTTTAATGATTTCCTCGGTAATCACGTCTGCCGGGCATCCTGGTCGCTCATCATCAAAAAATGGATATTCGCCAACGTTTTAATTTGTTGAGCCCATATCTAACTGTAGTCATGAATGGTGAAGCGTCTTCATAGAAAGCAACCAACTTTGCGTTTATCCCCTCCCAGTTTATCCCCTTCAAAAACAAGAAGTGGATTACCGAACGATACGGTTTTTTCCATTTTAGCGAAAATCACTAAACTCTTCTTACTCGAATAGCTGCCAAATCCAAACTAACTTATAAATCAGTCTGAAATTTGTTTTGCCGTCGTTTGAGAGATGGTAGTATACGATGCGAACACCAACTTCCCTCAGGAACACCCTCTGCCATCAAACAAGAGTACTTTTTGAGCGCCCTCTTATATTTAACACGCCTTTTTTCAAATACTTTATATGAGCTGCTTTCGATCCCCAATCACCTAGAGCAGGGGTCAGCAACCTGCGGTTCGTGAGCCACATGCAGCTCTTCAGTTCTATACTCAAATATTACTGATTATCAAAAATTAAATTGCGTCAGGTAAATTACTTCAATTTCAATTTCGGGTTCCCTTTTTAATTTTCTTTAAATATACCCGACCTCCGAAGAAATCTGAGTAGATCTTATGGTGCCAAGGAGCCAAGGTGGTCGCTCCTTACCACATCATGTGCCAAAGACCTGATACGAGCGAAGGCTAGGCAGACGCACAGAAAGTGGTCCGTCATCTCATCCTCCTCTCCACTTGCTAGGCAGAGTGCACTATCTGAGATGCCTACCATTTCCACGTGATTCGCCCATAAAAAATAGGTAGAAATACACTCGAAGGTTTCCCACTGGCTGCCGAACGGCAACCGCTATTAAAAACACAAAACGTTTCTATAATTCTGGTGTTTCGTGCCTCGAAGCCAAATTACATACCAACGTTGGAGGATGTGTTGCGGACACGTGTAAAGACTACGGGCATCGTGGAGACACATTTCAAATGTAAAGGCATGCATTTCAAGTGAGTAAAAGAAATATAAACAAAAAATGTATTGAATTGTTTTTTGACTATTTTATTGTAAACATATTTAGAATGTTTGATGTTGGTGGACAGCGAATTGAATTTACGTTCTCTGGATCGATTAGACATGTGAGATCAGAGTGTAGTGAGGAAACGAAATGTTTCAAGTGCAATGGAAATGGTCACATTGCGAAAAACTGCACAAAACAAAACGTCAACTTAGTGGATACTGG
>JAYXIM010021246.1:0-22756 GCA_037575425.1 Anastrepha fraterculus | reverse complement strand
TAGGTAGGTAGGGTGGTTGTCGTAAGACACACTTAGACCTTCGGCAGGTCCATTGTGATACCACTGGAGCTTATCCTTACTCTACGTGTTCCCTTTCAAACCATCCGGTTGCTTTAATAAACGAGCAGAGCTTCGTTAGTTTTAGATGGGCTATATCCGCTACATCGGTTAGAAATGCTGTATCGAGGGTGCGCAGCCTTCTCCTAGCTAGGTTTTCACACTCACATAAAAGGTGTCTGACTGTTTCCTCTTCTTCTGTATTTAGACAGCTTCTACAGAAATCGAAGTAAGGTAGTCCTAACCTTCTAGCGGGGCTGCCTATTAAGCAATGCCCTGTTAATACACCTATCATTTTTCTTATAGATTCCCTGTTGAATCTTAGCAAGATCTTCGATCGACCGCTGTTCCAGTTCGGCCATGTCTGTCTGCTTAGTTCGCATGTTGTGAGGTTTTGCCAGATTGTATTTACCTTTTTGATTGTAATTTACAAGTGGCTATAGGCATGGGTATCAGCGCCTTATCTGATTCGAGATCGAGCGTTGTACCGGCTCTTGCAAGTTCATCCGCCTTACAATTTCCTGGAATGTCCCTGTGGCCTGGTACCCAGATAAGGTGCACCTTGTAGCACTTAGATACGTCATCTAGTAGTTTCGACTGATTAGGAGTCGATTACTTCCACGAACTGCGCAGAAATTAGCTCAAAGTATGGCACGCACATGTGAAATCACCTCAAGTCAAATATATGGTAAAATAGTTTCTAAGTTATGGCGGTCACGCCTCTATTAGACCTAATGCATATCTTGAATGAACTTCTTGTCGCTCAATTGGGGTCGCTAATACAAATTGTTCCCACTTCAGAATGGGGACACAAAATCAAATAGTTAAGCTAAAGTCGCCAAACTTCCTCAAGAAATAATGTAATAAATAACAAACATATGTATATATGCAGTCCGCGGTTTTTTCTTGTAATTCGTTCTGCTTTTTGCTGCGTAATAGTCCCACTCAAAGGCTACAACGTCAGTTTCAACTCGAAGCGTTTCGGGGCGGTATTTTTATGCACGCATTCGAAAGGGCTGAAATTATCTTTCGCCGTGGCTACAAAAGTGATTAAAAAATCAAAAAAGTTTGTTGTGATGTAGAGTAAGCGGCATAAAGTGTACAAAAATGTTGAAGTCTTTTCCGAGCGCGGCTTGAAGTGGTTGACGACAAAAAAGCAGGATAAAGTGATCATCCAACTTTTTAAGCGGGACCCTTCTTCTGATGGTGCCTCTTAGTGTTGTTGACTTATTAATTGAAGATATCTTTCATGAATTTGATAAATGTTTCGTCATTTTTCACGTTTGTGTAAATGTATATTAACTTGACCTATTCCATTGCAATTCCATTTACCTCCTCCTCTATATCCTTACAAAATATCTATCACGCAAATAAAATTAAAACTTTCTTTTGAAAAATGCAACCATTACATCAGTATTTTCTTCTGACGTTGTCACGTTAAACTATCGTCAGTAAACCGACTTTACAGACAACCTCTTTTTTTCATAAAAATGATAATTGAAACAGGCCATGGAAACTTTTTACATTAACCGAATCGAAAAACTCCTACGTCGCTCTGTGCAGCATGTAATTAAAAAATGTATACCATATACAATTTATGCATTCGAGCCAAGTTACAGTTCCCTAGTTTAAGTGGTTTTAGAGATACGTTGGTTTTCACATTTTGGTCTATATGGCAGATGCACTAAACGAAGTTATTTTCTTCAAATCAATGCATGTTGGCGTATTTATGTAAAATATTTTTATTTAGATATTTCTTGGGTATTTTTATATTTAGAAATTTGTAAGGTATTTTAAAATTGAGAAATAATATCGAATATTTGAAAATTGCACCAAAGGCATGATTGAGAATTTTAATGAAAATAGAGGGCACTAATAAAATAGAGGGCGCTGTTCATTTTATAGAACCAACTGTGTACATAAGTTCAAAATAATGCATTCGTATATAAAAATTCTTGATATTTTGCTTTCTTGTGCTTCGACAATAGTTTTGTTCAAAACAAATAAAAAAAAAACAATATATATTTATGTAATTTTTCTATTATTTTGCAGATTTTCCCAATCGGGCAACCTGAATCGGCATATGCGAGTGCATGGAACCAATCAAAATAATGTTAGCGGCAACAGTAACGGTAGTAGCAATTTGTTGACATGACAAAAGGCGCGAAGTGGCGCCGCGTTTCAACATTATTACCCCCCTTACTCCCACGGTGCTCACAATCTTCCACATGCCCCACACGCACACACCCACGCCCATGCCCACAGCCATCCACACATGCATATACCAAGCAGTAATTACGATTATAGCAGCTATGGCATCAACGATTACACTTCACCCGGATCACAAAACTATTCAGGGTATTATTTTTGTGCACTTAATAAACCCAAAATGGAGAGGTTCTATTAGCTAGAACGGCAGCAGTAACAAAGTTTACAATGAAGAGATGGAAGAAGATGATAACATAAAAAGCTAAGATCTACGAATTCAGGCGAAAGAAGAAAAGTGAGGAAATACAGGCTCTTCTGGTGCCAGTGTTCGTGTATGTGAAATTAATGAATAATTAAGTAACAAAGCAAAGAAATTAAGCGACAAAGTTTGGTTGAAAATGCTCAAATTTAAGATTAATGATTGTAAGTGTAATCGAATAATCAAATCAAAGATTGAAGACATTATGTATGTATGTATTATGTCACTAATAAGGACCCAAGATGTAAATAACGAATTTATAACGAATTTAAATTTAATGAAATTTATGAAAGTTTGAAAGTTTTCAAAGTTATACATATACACACACATATGTATATATTTATAGAATAAAATTACAAAAACAAAAAACTAAAAAACACGCATAAACAGTTATCTTAAATTTAGCTTCCAAGTTTTTATTATCCCTAATGCATTGAAGAAACGAAACAATGAGAACTCAGCAATGTTTCCTGCTAAATATTCCGCATAAATAAAATTGGCATATATTGGGCAACCCTCAAATCATTCCACCTCTCAATGCGCTTTGATTTCTTTAAGTTAAATTTAAGTGAATTGTCGACGAAATTTTCATTTCAAAGTTAAGGCTGGTGCTGTAGTAGAATTTAAATCATCCTCACACACCATTAACCGGTTCTTCATATGTACATATGTATGTTTTGAAAATTGTAAAATTGTAATTTTTCCAACTTCAAGTCGAGCTCATCATCGTCAGTAATCCCGCCTTGTACTCTAGTCAATGGGACGTTCTTTTGTTCTTAATATTTTTTTTTCATTTTATAAGTCCAATTTGATGTAAAAACTTTTATACATACAAATACATACTTAATATAATTACTTACATACTTAATATTATTAACATATTTGTATAAAATTAATTAGACAAATAAAGCCATACTTAAAATAATTATTTGAAAAATATTAGTTTTTCTAAAGAAATTTATTTCAGATGTATGTACTAAGGATGCCAATATTAGCGGTAATTCTTATTCACAGGATTTGGGGATATTTTTATAGTAATACTAGGGGTAATACTTGACTCCAAGCTCCATTCGAAGCAGCGCATTGCGTTAAGAAGGCCAGTATAGCTTTCTACTCTTGTAAATCGGTGTTCGGTAAAAAATGGGGTTCTCCAGCCACGTGTCGTACTCTTAATGTACAACTTACATGTGGTTGCCTAGTTTGATGGGTAGCCCGCCACTAAATTAGAGAGAGTGCATGTATTGGCATCACTGGACTATCTTTCCAAACAGGACCGGAACTCATGCGGAGAAGCTTGGACTTCCGACCAATTCCCATTGCGGAAGCTGCACGGATCCTGCAGAGGAAGAGACTTTTGCTGTTCTCAAGCAGTTCTCTAGCATAGATTCCTATTGTCTAGGGATCACCTTCCAACTCTTTGTACAACCGCTATCTCCGCTCATGCAATCGCTGGACCAACATGGAAATCGGTATACTTTGAATTAGAATTTCAATTCTGATGTCGAATCCCCTATGCCGTAGCACCCAAAGTTAATCTCACAATTTCTCTTTGGATGACCAAATCTTGCAATCTATCAGTCTTGACTAAACCTTAAGTTTTTTCTCTGCAATTTGCTCTTATTTTCATTTAAACACAATCTATTCTTAGAAGTGTTAAATGCAAGGGCAGCTCTTAGAGGTACTACTTGCATGTAAATGAGCTTTCGAGGAATTTATCATACAGCGATTTTTGCGGATACCTTAAGCTGGCCATAAACAGGGCACAACTCCCAGCGATTTGTGCCTAGTCAGTAGCACACGCACGTTACACAAATCCATAAACTATCATTCATGGTCATTTGTTTGTTAATTCTACTCGACATTTTCATATAAGGTGTGTAAATATGTTGTTCTACAAATGGAGGGACCTACAATTTTAACCCCGAACGGCAAATGGTTTTTTATGAGGAGCTATATACATATACTCGGAGTTTTGCCACTGCCTGGCGAGAGGCCGCTATAAAAAAAACGTTTGCTATCATTGCAAATCAAATGTAAATAGGTATGTATGTACGAGTATGTAGGTAAATATTTAGTAGTTGATGCATTTGTTTCTCGACTTGATGAAATTGATAATATTGTTTGTACTACTACAGTGCGTGCAGTTTGTATGTCCATAAGTGCATTCTAGTTGGAATAATAAGTAGCTTTTTCTGTGCAGTAATAAAGATAAAATGTATACTCAGTTGGAAACAATATACACAATTAGGGAAACTCAATTCCAGAATTGTGAAATAGATAACAGATATTTCTCGCTAAGAGAATATGCTGCCAGGTACCACATGCATACATACATACATATGTATGTGAACGTATGTACATATGTACACATGCACATTTACATGTTTCTTAAAATGTTTGAGAAATATTTGAGCGAAGAAATAAACAATTACAGAAGACATGCGCTATGTTTATGTGTATGTCTTCACCAATTAATAAATGAAGGCTTCGACTATAATAATGATCTGAAGAGAAATAAGAGTGTTTCTTCACTCTCTCTCGCAACGACCAAAAGCTATAGGGCATCTTACAAAAATAAAAAATGATGGAATACAAGATTGGGCGCACCAGAGAGACGTGACGCCACACTGGTGCAGTTGTGCGAAAATAATGTGAAAATGCGAACAAAGAAGCAAGAAAAAGAAGAAATAATACAAGCAATACTCGAATAAATTGCACAAATGGGGCATCATACACACATCTATTCTGTCGAATTCATTGAGAGCGGAATTGCGGTACGATATGGGCACCACCTTTGTATTCTGCCCATCGCGGAAGGTGGCGCTTTCCGAAAATCGTTACTTTATTTTTCGCCATTTTGACTGCCAATAGCATCGGGGCTGTGAATAAACAAACAAAAGGGAGTGAAGTTACTTGCTTGTGAATATTCAGTGAATGGCTTGGTGAATATTGTGATTTTTAAATTAAGCGAAATAATAATAATGAAGTGCATGGATAAACAGCGGTCGCCCCTCGGCAGGCAATGGCAAACTTCCGAAAGTATTTCTGCCATGAAAACCCTCGTTATAAAAAACCCATTTGCCGTTGGAAGTCGGCTTAAAACTTTAGACCCCTCTATTTATGGAACAACATCAAGACGCACACCTCAAATGAGAGGAGGAGCTCGGCCAAACACCCAAAAAGAGTGTAAGCGCCAACTATAACAATACCTCCAAATGCATTTGTTTTGCTTTTTTTGCTAATGACGCCCAGGCAAGAAAATGTGTGTGTGTGAATAGAATTTTTTGTGTTTGGTAGTTTCTCTTACTTTCGCTTACTCTTCCTCCTCACAAACAACTAATTTTTCTCCATTTTGTTTGTGTATTCACAGCACTGACGTGACGTCGAATTTGGCAGGCGGAATCTTGTATTTTATCATTCTTGCATGGTACATGGCACAACTAATTAAAAAAAAAATGTATTTGTGCACTTCATTTTAAGGCGAATTCATTAAAGTGGTGGTATTAAATCATATTATTTTTTCTCTTTTCTTTCGGTTTGGTGGAGTGAAAGTCAAACTGATCTTTTTTATTGTATTCTTATTAAAGTTCATGGACCCCTGGAATGTAAGCGCTCATTTGGCATTAAAATCATCAATTTGTAAAAACTATAAACATTAATTTTGTTTTTGTACTACTGCCACCACTTTATATGAATTTGCCTTGAGTGTAGTAGTACACTTAAGTCTCTTTAAGAGAATCTCATTTAAAGTAAGTTCTCCAAGAGAACTAGAACTGCCAAGGCACATGCATTATTTTATATGCATTGATATAAGCTGAATAATTTATAATAGGTACATACATACATACACCTTCCGGGGAAAAGATTTTTATTTATGTATATAGTTTCAGACTGCATGGGACAATATATTATGGCACAAATGTATGTAATCTTGTATTTTCATTTTGAAATAAAATATCTCAACTTTAATTTGATTCTTAAACCTGCACATATATTTATACATTATTTTGTTTATATATAAATTTTTTAATATCTGTAAAATGCTTATTTACTATGCCTAAACTGTGCTTATGATACTAAAATATGTAACATTTTTTAAGGTATGTTTTTCCTTTCTTATTTTGAGTTAAAAAATATTCAAATTTTGTAAAAGTAATTTTTATATTTTTATTGTCACGAAAGAGCTTCTCATAAATACCATCTGCCGTTCGGAGTCGGCTTAAAACTGTAGGCCCCTCTATTTGAATAAGAACGTCAAGACGCACGCCACAGATAGGAGAAGGAGCTCGGCCAGACATCCAAAAGAGGGTTACACCCAATTTTATATTAATTATATATAAAAATATATAAGTATATAATTTTTATATGCAAAAGTAGATTTTTACAAATAAATTGAATACTTTATATGACTTTTTTAAAATAACTCTTTTCGGAATCATATTAACATGTTTTCTTGGGCTATTCAATTCAGTATCCCGATCAATTCCTACAAAAGGATTCGGAGCCGTAGAAGTTAAATAAAATAGAATCTTTTTTAATATACTTCATGCCGGGTTTGAATACATGTTTACGTATGCGTTCACTTCTCAGTGCTACCAATTACAAAAGGCTGTACTGCCAAACTAACGACAAAAAGCAAAACGGACAGAACGGATCATGAGTTGAACGCATCTCAATCAGGATTACATCGTTGTTGTTGCATTTGCGTGAAAAATTTCTTTCCGGATCCCGATAATTTTTCATAGGAACAGAAATGTAAAGTATAAGGAGTACTTTTTTTTATTTTGTATTTATTGTTTCAATGCCTTTCGATTTATTTTCCATCGCACACAGACCTCTTTTCTATTCCGTTTTATATTGCTTAAATTTAATTTTTGATGTTGAGCCAATGCATAGGGATTGATACGCCACTTTAATGCCTCATATTTCATTTGAACATGCATCAAATTTTATTTCGATCTGCTAGTAAAAAATAATTTGTTTTGTAGAGCTTATCAGCAACGGAAATTCAAATGATGAAATTCTTAGAGTAATTTCCTTCACTTCCACCTACGACTCGATGTGTTTTAGAGTTAGAGAGCTTAGCTGAGCTCCTGATCCAGTTTGTGGTGCGCATCTTGATGTTGTTCCACAACTAGAGGAACTTACACTGGAGTTTTGTGCCGCCCCCGAATGGCAGAGCTTTTTTAAGGAGACAGTAATATATGTACTCGAAGACTTGCCATTATCTGCCGAAGGGTCGAGAGCTATTAGAAAAAATCTTTTCCATTATTAAGTGTTTAACGTCCACAGTGGGTTTCGAACCAAGAATTTCTCAAATGGTAATGCAGCTATAGCCTAATAACCGTATTTTGAGAATTTTGATGTTGTTTTTATCAAGTTTTTGATGTGTTTGAGTTATGACGTTATTCCTGCAACTGATCGATACGGGGAATCAGATCAGAAAGTTAGTGCTGCTAACTGTGGAACAGTATTTAGTTGAGCTCCCGGAAAATCATTATAGAGGTAAAATGATTGCTGTATCAGTGTAGTAAGTGTGTGGAAGCTGAGCGAGATTATATTGAAAAATAGTTTCATTTAAAAATTCAAATTATTTTATTTTTACTGTCAACACTTTTCACCAAACCTGTATTTGAATATCCAACAGTAGAAAAACTAGCAAAATCTTCGACAAGTATACGTCATATATTTTCTGAACTGGAATGCTGCAGTATAAGATGGAAGTATGTATGTAAGTGTTAATTGTGTTAATAAATAAATAAATAAACAAATAAATAAATAAATAAACAAATTGTCAAATTAAAAGTAGCTTCAGATTTAACGAAGTAAATCAGAAATAGTTTGCACCGGAGAACGTGTTTTAGACGCTCTCTGTTCTCACTTATCCAATTATACATATATATACATACATATATTTCTAATAATACGTTTTTTGTTTAGTTTTGACGTTGACAACAAACATAAAGTAACAATATTAATTGCAATTAATTAAATTTAAATATGTACAAATATAATTTATTTCCATTTAACTTTTTAAACTAATTGTATACAGAATATTTCAGATACTTGTGAAATCATTTAATAATTTTAAACCTACCCCAACAAAATATTAAAAAAACAGAGCGTAGTGCTGCTGACGGTAGTGTTAACAGGGCAGATGTTCGGTCTAAGAGCGAAAATAACGAATAAAGAGAAGAGAGTCTACCGCTCAAGTGCTTCTCAAATATGATTCTTTGTGTTGAATAAGTTATAACACAGAGTTTTTATTGTATGTCATTGTGTACATATGCATGTATGTATGTGAATAAACTAATCACCCCTTTTTAGCGTCGAACTAGAGAAGTGAGTCTTTCAATATACTTTGTGCGCGCGTTGAGTTATGTTGTAAATATTATTTTCTTACTTTGATAGTGTTTTGCTAATTTTTTTTACACGTCGGGCCAGACGAGAAAAGAGCGAGTACACAATTCTTTCAAAATCTATGCATAAAAAATAGCAAATAGTGAAAATTACTCGTTTAAATGAGCTTTTGTGTTTATATTGTTTCGTGACATGCGGGCTATCGAGTAGTTTGTGATAATCTTCTTTAATGGTGTTTTTCGTGTATTTTGACACAAATATTGGTGCAATAATAACTATCGATTATTTAACAAAAAAACAATTTTTCCTCTTAATGAAAGTGATAACGTAAAAAACAGAAAAAATTAGAATTCGGGGAAGCGTTAGCGATACGTGAAACTCGTTGCACTGTGTACGAAAAAATATAAATCTTAACTGTAAATCAATTATTGTAGTACACAGTAGAATAGAATGAACCGGACTAGAAAAAAGGTTGAACGTCCAAAAAATCCATATGAAACGGTGAACTTTCTCTCAAGCTGGAGTTTCTGGTATGAATTGAAATGAAAATTACATTATATAGTATATATGTTATATATTATGTTTCTTAATAGTGCCCGTTAGGGATGTTCAAAAAAATCGGTTTTCTTAGAAAACCGGTTTTATTAGTTAAATTATTATTTTTTTCGATTTTTTTTCTTTCAAACCCAAAGCCGCTCTTTCGGTTTTCCTATTAAGTAGTATTATTATATATATGAACAAACTCACCTCGAATAAATATCAGTTTGGTTTGGTAATATTTTGCGAGAAACCAAATAATCAAACAATTTGTAAATTTTGTAGCGTTTCGGTAAAAGTAAACCTTGCATGGAACCACACCGGGTGCAACAATATCAAGAAATTTACATACAAATTGTTGTTATTTTCCTCTTTAGGGTATAAATGATTCAAACTGCTTTAAGGGCCTCCAAATATTTAGTTTTCGTGTTCATATTTTGTCTTGCGCACTTTGCGTATCAATGAAACAACAAATTCAAATAAATGCTATTGCTCATTGCTTATTTGTCACCCAAGAAGAATACGTTTTTAAATCAGTTTTTTGATGGCTTGAAATCTGATTAAAGGACCCTATCGGTCGCTGTTATGCAGGCAATAGCGAACATTTAAGAGCATTTCTACCATCGTTTGGCATAAAAGTCGTTCCTTTGTTTGTGGGAAATTCAACTTTCATTAACACCTAAAAACGCCAATTATTATACTATGTATATACATACATACGTATACGTAGTATGTGTGTATGTGGTATACAGTGTTGGATAAATTATTTGCAATTAAAAAATCCCTCACGAATGTAGTCACATACAATGCCACTCAGCTATGACGGCCAAATAGAAGTGCTCTCTTCTTTATGTTCAGCTTTCTATCCCCGGACTAAGCATTTATTAAACTTTTCTTTTCTAATAAGCGAAGATATATTTGGTGTTTAAATCGTTCTCAAATTGGTAAAGTAGAAGTTCAAGGTTGAATTGTTTGAATTGCGCGAATATTGTCTGACCCACATAATAAACCTGTTTTGTCTGCCTTGCGCGGTATAAAGCCAAGTTTAAAAAGGTTCATACACTGGAAGTAGCCTGAAATGAACAAATAATGAATTTTCTGTAAGTTCTTTTTGAAGCACTCTAGCGTATTCAAACATGCACTTACCTACATCCGCCATAAATATTGAATTCAATTGATTTATTAAAAAATTATTACATTCCCAAGGCTGCAAAATTTTGAAGCACAAGCATCTTACTATAACTGGGTTTATTGCCCTCTTGAGACAGGCAAATAACTCATTGCACTCAACACTTCAGCTTATTCTCTTCGACGCTCTTTTTCCCATTGGTTTTGAGTGCTCTTAAATATTTTAAATACCAGCAAATATTGTTTCCAATTTCTAATTACTCGGAATCAGTATCGCACTTTTGAGTGTTTCTGGCTTGTGAGTTGACTGACGACTTCGCAGCTTTGGATAAATATTGTACATTTGTATGCATGCAAGCGTCATATATGTATATGTGAGCGTCATAAAATCTGACTATGTATGCACATATGTGTGTGTAAATAATTATTTAGAAAACAATGTTATTTAGACGTTACAAATTAATAACCATTTCAGCCTTGGAAACAAACTCTTACTCGATTGTTGCGGCAGAAAAAAAACTTGATAAACTATTTGTAATGGTTTTTTAAATGATTTCATTTTCTTAAAGGTGGATGAGAAACATCTTTCGGCAGGGACTTCGGGGGCCACTTAGGGAAGAGGATTTATATCAAAATCTTAGCTCATTGGACAGCGAAAGACTTACCGATAAATTCAGTAAGCTCTGGGAAGATGAGAGATTGCGTGAGAAACCCAGTATTTTGCGCGTGATTGGACGTGCTTATGGATCAGTATTTTTGCCACTTGGTGTTCTCTATTCCATAAGTGAATCGATTTGCAAGTGAGTAGAATATCTAGAGGCCAACAAATTGATAACCAATTTATTAATCTATAATTTCGCAATTTCAGATCTATACAACCGTTACTACTTGGCGGTTTTGTGGCCTACTTTGTCGAGGGCCAGACTACCACTACCGAATCACAAGCTTACCAATTCGCTGCCGGCATCGTGCTATGCTCTGTGATACCTGTAATTGCATTTCACCCATTCATTTTCTACATTATTCGAGTAGGCACTAAAATAAGACTCGGCTTATCAGGTCTCATATATCGTAAATGCTTACAAATTTCGAAAAACGCCAGTAACGATGGTTTGCGTGGACGCGCCATTAATATCCTATCAAACGATGTAGGACAATTCGATGTGGCGCTAGCGTTTCTACATGACCTGTGGAAGGGACCCGCTGAATCCTTGATCATAGGCTATCTTATGTATCGAGAGATTGGCATATCAGCAATCATTGGAGTGGCATTCATGCTGAGCTTTATTCCTTTACAAGCATACGTTGGCAAAAAGGCGGCGTATTATCGTCGCAGAACTGCCGAACGTACGGACTTGCGTGTAAAATTAATGAATGAAATTATTCAGGGCATTCAAGTGATCAAAATGTACGCGTGGGAAAATTCATTTGCCAAACTCATAGCGGACGTACGGCTAAAGGAGGTCAGGGCCATAAAGGGTACTTCTTACATACACGCCGCTCTGGGCTGTACTTCGATGATATCACCACTGTCGGTTTTCCTCGCATTGGTGTCTTACATTTATCTCGGCGACTCATTGACGGCCAAGCGGGTGTACACCGTATCTTCCTATTTCAATATGCTTAATGATTCGATGGTACACTTTTGGCCGTTGGCAATAACTTTCGTATCTGAGGCAACGGTATCAGCCAAGCGTGTTGGAGAATTTTTGCAAGACGGCGATGCTGCAGCGACTCCTATACTTATAAATGATAAGAAATCTGAAACAAAAAATAATAATAACAAAGGCAGTGAAAAAGTGGAGCTGAATGGGCAGATTAATAATTTGCCGAATTCTAATGATTCCTCAAGTGGCCGCGAAATATATCCTAACGCTGACCAGAAGGGCATTGATATAAGAAATGTGAGCGCCACATGGGATACCAGTGAGCCCAATGATTTCAAGGGTAATGTGGCGCTTTCGGATATTAATGTTAAAATTGAGGAAAGAGCCTTAGTAGCCATAGTTGGTCCCGTGGGCTCTGGAAAGTCTACGCTGCTCAACGCATTACTCGGGGAAGTCAAAATAAATTCCGGCCTAATAGTGATCAATGGCAAAATATCCTACGCCGCTCAAGAGCCTTGGGTTTTTGAAGGTACTGTGCGCGACAACATCGTATTCGTGGACTCATACAACGAGCGGCGCTACAAGAAAGTCATCAAAGTTTGCTGCCTAGAACGCGATCTAGAACTAATGCCCAATGGGGATTTAACAATTGTGGGGGAGCGCGGTGTAAGCTTGAGTGGTGGACAAAAAGCGCGTGTAAATCTAGCTCGCGCAATTTATCACAGAGCTGATATTTATCTGCTGGACGATCCACTATCCGCTGTGGATACTCATGTGGGCAAGCATATCTTCGAACGGTGCGTTGCAGAGTTTCTGAATGATAAGATAGTCATTTTAGTCACACACCAGCTGCAGTACCTTTTCGATGTGGAGCAATTAGTTCTCATGAACTCGGGACGTATTGAGGCCAAAGGCAGGTATCAAGACTTGCAAAAAAATGAGAAATATCAATTCCTACTGATGCAAGCCACTTACGAGACGCAAAATGAGCCAGCAGATTCAACGGATGCTATTAGTATTGATAGCCATATGTCTCGCAGTGAATCGGAGAAGAGCATGGAACATCATCAGTTGTTAAGGCCGGATGAAATACCTGTCGAGGATGAGAACCAGGAGCAACAGGCGGTGGGCTCGGTGAAGTTCAGCGTGTATATGTCGTACTTTAAATCACTTCAAAGCCCCATTTTACAATTGATTATCATGGCCTTATTTATATGTGCGCGTTTTATGTTGACTGGTGTGGATTACTTCTTGTCCAGATGGTAAGTAGGGTTTGGATGTTATAGAAGTAAAAATACTTCTTAAACTGCTTAACCTTTACAAAGCTTTATTTCATAGACATTCTTCTGTTTATAGGGTAATTTGGGAAGAAAAGGTATCGATAGCAAATGGCGACCCTCTAGCAGATATATATGAAAATGCTACCCTCACGAGGAATGAAACTCTAGCAAATATATATGAAAATGCTACCCTCATGGGGAACGAAACTCTGAAAAATCGAACGCTGGAACGCGATATGGATGATGAAGAAGCACACCGGCAGGAATTAGTGGTTTCCTACGCTATTATACTGGGTGCAACAATGGTCGTTTATATACTGCGTACTTTCGGGTTCTTCAGAATGTGCCTTCAAATATCTTTGAAACTGCATGATCGTCTTTTCCGTGGTATTACCCGCACAAGCATGCATTTCTTTAATGTCAATTCATCTGGTAGGATTCTGAATCGCTTTTCTAAAGACATTCGCGTGGTTGATACTGATGTGCCACACACTCTGTTGGACTGCATAGCGGTGAGTAATAACTAGTGGTATTTGAAGAAGTTTTTAATTGATCTCAGTCTATTCTACTCCCTACAGTTCGTTATCGATGTTTCTGGTGTTCTTATAATTGTCGCCGTTGCCAATTATTGGCTGTTGGTACCAGCTGCATTTATTGTCACCTGTCTATTTCTGTTCCGGTACATCTATATCAATACCAGCCGCAGTGTTAAGCGAATAGATTCAATTAGTAAGTATTTTTTTAAAGAACTCAACTTATTCAACAACTTTCCGTTATCGTATTTTACTTTTGTAGCTCGTAGTCCCATTTACTCACTGACAAATCAGACGTTTCAAGGACTTAGTACCATACGGGCTCTACAAGCTGAGTCTGCACTTGATTCTGAATTTCACGATTACATGAACGGCAATACTTGCGCCTGGTTTCTATTTATATCTAGCACCCGCGCCTTTGCCATATGGTCCGACGTTTTGTGTGTCCTTTACATTGCGGCTGTGACTTTTAGCTTTCTGGTGTTACGCAGTGAGTTCAATAGCGGCGATGTTGGCTTGGCTATATTGCATTCTATGACCATGATTGGTATGTGCCAGTGGGGCATGCGGCAAACGGCGGAATTGGAGAATGATATGACTAGTGTGGAACGTATACTCGAGTACACGCAGCAGCCACCAGAGCCGCCATTACATACAGATCCGCATAAAAAGCCAAAGGGTGAATGGCCCAGCGAAGGGCGCATAGAGTTTGTAGATTTGAAATTACGGTATTCTCCGAAGGACTCTTATGTACTGAAAGGCTTGACCTTCACCATAGAACCTCAAGAGAAGATTGGTATTGTTGGGCGTACTGGTGCGGGAAAATCTTCCATTATACAGTCACTGTTTCGATTGGCCTGTAATGAGGGTGTGATACGGGTGGACGATGTAGATATAGAAAGCCTTGGATTGCATGACTTAAGAACCAAAATATCAATAATACCTCAGGATCCAGTATTGTTTTCAGGCACTTTACGCTACAATTTGGATCCCATGGAAGAGCGTAGTGATGATGAAGTGTGGAAGGCATTGGAAGATGTAGAACTAAAGTCGCATGTATCCACGCTGATTGGGGGTATTGCCTGCCGTATGTATGACGGGGGATCAAACTTAAGTGTGGGCCAGCGGCAGTTAGTGTGCCTAGCACGAGCTATCCTCAGGAATAATAAGATACTTATACTAGACGAGGCGACCGCCAACGTTGACCCAGAGTAAGTTTAACTTTTGCGATTATTTTAATAAATTCAATAAATATCTATTTGCAACACTTGCTTCGTAGGACCGACAAGTTAATTCAGAAAACTATTCGTATCAAATTCGCCAAATGCACAGTGTTGACCATAGCACACCGTCTGCACACTGTTATGGATAGCGATCGTGTGCTGGTAATGGATGCTGGGCAGATGGTAGAATTGGGTCATCCATATGAGTTGCTGCAGCATCCGAATGGCTTTCTAAGACAATTGACCGACCACACTGGATTTTCGATGGCCAATATGCTGATGCAAGCAGCCGAGGCGAGTTACAAACAAAGCAAGAAGGATCTGTGAATAGTCGGATACGCAGGCTTTGCCATTAAGTACTATAACCATTAAAACATTTAATGTGATAAATTATTTTTGTAACTAGCGAATTCTAGAAGAAGAATTTTGAACGAAATCAAAAGATTACGCATTATTACTTAATTCATGTAAAATTATACACATAATTATATACACATTTACAAATATACGTCGATATCGTAAGAAATTTTGTAAAACAAACTATTTTTGTAATGATTAGAAAAACTAGATTATTTTTATTCACGATCTGAAAAAAAGGATTCCTCCTATTAGCAATAATATAACCTTGTCTTCAATAAGAAATTAACGAAAGAAGAAAGCTCACTGAATTCTGGTGAGATAAACATAGGTAAACAAATGTTGTTGTTGATTTTGTAGCAGCTTAAGCATTCTCCACAAATACACGGGGAATGCTACTGAAGTGACAGTTCTTGGCCGGATAGAAATCCGGGCTGTTCCTGTTACATAGAACCTACTGGCGTGGGAACGTAGGTAAACAGCTCTCTGTTCGACCAGTCATAGAAATAATTCAGAATAAGACTGTGTTTATATATGCAAACATGCTGGGTAGTCTAAAAAATTGAACAATAAAGAGTGGTAGGTTTTTTTAATGAATAGGGTAATAGGGTTACCGTAGAACTGTAACGAAAAACTGGTTGAAGTCCACTTAATAGTCCGTCTAACACCATTAAAGTTCAGTTTTCTTGTACGAGTTTAAACTTTAGTCAATCAATTACTTGATTGGGGCTTAAATTTAAATTAAGTTTCAAGATAAGATCATTTTATGTGAAAGTTTACGGCCGCGTTAAATTTTGACTGTTTTGTATGGCAACACGTTTTTCTCTTTATCTAGATCTTAGTCGATTTGGTTGACTGCGTTTTTCATTATCGGCTGCCGTAGCTGAATGGGTTAGTGCGTGACTTTCATTCGGTAGTGCTGGGATCTCGGAGCACCGGGCATGAAATATTAGATCATAGGAACAGTTTTTTCTAATAGCGGTCGCCATTTGGCAGGCCATTAAAAAATCTCATTATAAAAAACTATCCGAAATATATGAAATATGAAATACATTAAAAATATTTGCTATTGTAATTTTTCAGGTCAAAGATATTATTTTAATTCTTTTTTCGATGTTCTATGGATTTTAATGTTACCATAAAAATTCTAATTTGGCATACCAACCCCGCCAATAGGCTCAAGTAAAAAGGCAAAGCACCGACACTATCGCACACTTATGTTAAGTGTCAAAAATAATAGGAAGAAGAAGAGTGTGTTTACCTGTAATTTTGTACAGTGTCTAGAATCGACCACTTGTTCTTCATAACTTTCAAATGCGGGCAATTCAAAACGAGCCAATTCTTTACAATCACCGATTTAAGCTTCAGTAACCCAACCTGTTCATTCATATTCAAAAGCGCTACGAGTAGAGTGTTGCTAGATGTGTTGCATATTCACATTTGTATAGTAGGGGCTACTTTTTTAAGTTTACACGCTCAATTTCGCGGTCTCAAACTTAGTTTAAAAAACCATCTCAGTTAAAGTAGCATTTCGAAAATTAGGCAAGATTATCACTAAACGATTGCTTGTTTAGGCAATTGTGAACAATAAATATATATTTACTTAACCCTTAACCGCATATGGGCCCATATATGGTATTGCAGTTTTGAATCAATTTTATTTCCAAATTAAGTATAATAATATAATATAAAGGGTGGTTAAATTTCAGGGACTGATGTTAAATGTGAACCACACCTAAACGCCAACGACACCGTTGGACTTCTTTCTTCGGGATTATTTGAAAGAAAAGGTGTACGTCGATAAGCCAGCAACAATTATGCCTCTGCGTCATCGAAAATTTGGACCATCGGATGGAGGTGTGCCGCCGAGGCCGCAGCGCCCTTGGCCGATATTTCCATACGTAATTGAGCCATACTAATATTATCATAATAAAGAGAAATGACAATAATTTCCCAAAAAAATTGTATTTTATTCAAAATCAACACCGGCCCTTGAAACTTAACCACCCTTTACTTAAAATAAAATGATTCAAAATACTTTAATCCTTCAAATACATATATATTTAGCAATAGTAAAACGCAAAAAAGGTGTATATAATTTTATGACATTTCGAAATAACCTCACTTTTGTGCAAGTGGGTGAAAAAGTAGGGTTGAAGTGAGAGTGATTCACTTTTAAAAAACCATAACAGAATAAAACGTAAGTACTTTTAAACAAACAAAAAATTGTTCATGGAGTCGATGTACTCATCTTTCTCAACGGATAATAATTTTTCTGCTTTTCAACTGGTTTCTATACTTTACAACTAGTTTTTATATATGGATCTGTAAAAAAACTAATATATACAACTTTTTCATTATTTTTCTTTCTCTTACTCATAATTTAATAAAGCTATTTCCACCGTGAAACAAATTTTTCAACGCTTTATTAATTCATGCAGGAAAGAGTTGATCGAAAACTTACCTAATTTAAATTTCACATGACAGTCAACATTCTACCATTCTACCATTATTAGCGGTACACTTCACCAAACCACGCATACATTCATATACTTATACAGTAGACTGTGCCTAATTGCACACCCCGCTTGGAGAAGTAAAATGATGCGATTATCACCAAATAGATATTAAGTAAAAAAAATTAAATTGTAACATTCTTAACTATTAACATATTTTATAAAGGGATAGTACAGCATATTTTTTTAATAAAATTTGAATATCTACACCTCTAGGCGGAGCAATAAAAATCATTGTAAAAATCGTAGATTTGGTTTTATTGTTTCTCTATGATCATCAATACACATTTGCATTTCAGCTTCTGTTTCAGATAAGACATAGAGAACTACAACTTAACTCAAGAAATGAAGAGACATGCAGTTATCGACGCTATAGGTATGAGAAATCTCGAATTTTCTTAAGTGCGCCCGTTCATTCGTTCAAAAGGTTCGCCGTGAATCGGAAACATCAGGCGTCAATGTAGAATCTGTTGCGAAACGCAAACACAAGAGGAAGTTTCTGACACTGTCCGCCCTGCACAATTTATTCATCAACTGCATATCATTGACGAGCTTAATATATCTGATTCCCTGATGATCCGTCGAGTTGTCTGGGAAGATATCCCACGTTATGCAGCGAAAAGAGTTTATGCTGGAGCATGGCGACAAAAACTTTGACCAAAACCAAAAGACTTATAGAGTTAGCTTGTTGTCATGCAGACGAAGTTTACAGCCACTGTGATTGTTTTAGGTGTTGTGAGCATCAAAGGACATCTCATGCCACAACACTTCCTCATTCAAGGATTTCGAGTGAATTTTGCTGCATATATCGTGGAACCCTGGATTGAAAGTGTACGCGGGGACAGCCCATACATCTTTCAGTAAGACCCTTGGATGGCTGAAAATTTCATAACACTGAACTTATGGCCGCCCCTTATAACTCCCCAGACCTTAATCCTCTGGATTACCACTTATAGGACCTAGTTGAGTGTGAAACAAATAAGCATTCTCATAATACCATTTCCTCTCTGAAAGCTGCAAGTAATGCAGAGTACAGGTTTGTGGAACATATCTTTGACATTAACGCCTCAATTATGAAATACGTGCTTCATTTTATGGCATACATCTATAGAATATGTATTGTTACCATTATTATTACTTTTACCTCTACTGGCAACTAAAATAAGTCCATTTATATATTTTTAATTTAACTTAAAAAACTAATATACATAGGTTTCTAAGAATTAATGCATATCCATGTTTTTTGATTTGAAAAAGAATTCGTAAGGAATTAACCGCGTCGGAAGGCCGTTATACACAAAAAAACGTGGACTATTATTAGCGACCACAAATACTCAAAAACAGGGTTAAAAAAATGTAGTAAACTCCCTTAATACCAAAAATCTAACAAATCAGTGACCGATTTTACATTGGAATTGGATAGTCGGGTTCTTGGGTAAAAAATCATTCAGTATTTTGTAAACCAGTGTTATTGCCATTCTTTGCTAGAAGTGCGCTAGAGCGCCTTTTTCAATTTCTGAGCTTGTTTTTTATGTCAAATATTTGTAAAAAGTGTTTTCCAATAACAGGTGTTATTGGTGAATGGATTGCGCTATCGAGAGATGATTAACACTTTTTTATGGTCAGAATTAGATGGTATTGATCTGGACAATGTTTATCTCTCGAAGAGGTGATCACAATTGGCCATCGAGATTTTGTGATTTAACACCTTGTGACTTTTTTCTTTGGGGCCTCGTGAAAGAGAAGATCTACGCCAACAGCCCAGTGTCGATTCAAGACCTCAAAGACCGAATTCGTGAGGCTATCACTTTGCCATTCGGTTATGGAAAATTTCACGAAAAGGATATGGTCCTGTAAGTGTGGTCGTGGTGGTAATTTGCCAGATGTTATTTTCCACTATTAACGGCATACCTTTCTCTTTATAATGAAATAAACATCCGATCATTTATATTAAAAAATATAATTTTTCTTTGAACATCAAAATAACACCTCTGTTTGGAAAACCCTATATTTATTCATAGCAGAAGTACAGCAGCAAATACACAGAAATCAAACATTCCATCTCCACCGTGGACTTCGATACTGGGCCCAACCGAATAATAGTCACTCAAAAACTCACGCGCCTACGGTAGTCGCTCTTATTAGCTATTATTTAATTATTGTTTAATAATTTAATCTTTACTTTTATCCCCTGTTTATTGTGTAGACCCGATGTGTATGCATCTGCCGCTAATTATAATAATTATGTATAAAATTGATGAAATGTGATGGAAGAACTGAAATAAAAAATATAATAATAAAACGAAAACTTTTCATCACAATATGCAAATTTTTTAATGTTATTATTTCTGCGCTTGGAACATAAATATATATACACATATATGTATGTATCTGCATGCATAAATTTATATTTTTGTTCACATTAAAAAGAGCATTGAACTTGAGAATCTAATTAATAGCCAACTATGAATTTCAATCAGATTTGACAAATCTTAGTATGCTTAAGAATGAAAGTTAGTGAACTCGCATACCCAATAATTTATGCTGACTAATTGACTGTAGGCTGAGATCTACTTATAGAGTCACTTTCGGCAGTCCTAAATTGAAAAGGAATTGATAAATTCTTTGGTAGTAAAAAGGTCAGAGAAGGTAATAGAAGGAAATTCTAATAAATTGAAGGCAAATAACGGGTGATTTTGTAGTTATTATCTTTTTAAACAGTTGAAAAGAATTTTGGGTGAATGGGCTCTTGGAAAGTTGGCCGAAGATCCACTTTTTTATCGAAAAATTGTGTTCAGCGACGAAGCTCATTTTTGGATCAATGGGTACGTAAATAAGTAGAATTGTCGATTTTGGAGTGAAGATCAGCCAAAAGAATTGCAAGAGCTTCCAACGCATCCAGAAAAGGTCACAGTTTGGTGCGGTTTATAGGCTGGAGGTATCATTGGACCGTGCTTCTTCAAAGATGCTGCGAATGGTAACGTAACTGTGAATGGTGAGCGCTACCGTGAAATGATGACCAACTTTTTTTTGCCCAAAATGCAAGAGCTTGACTTGCATGGCATGTAGTTTCAGCAAGACGGTACCACATGCCACACAGCACGCGTGCGATATAACGCCTTTAGATTATTTTTTGTGCTGCTATGTTAAAGCTCATGTCTATTCAGACAAGCTTGCTTCAATTAACGCATTGGAAGACAACATTTAAGCATTTATATGTGAGATACCGGCCGAAAAATCGGAAACAGTAGCACAGTCGCGGTCAACATTTGCATGAAATAATCTTCAAACATTAAATTATATGGACTGTACTATCGATTTTAATAAAAATTTCATGCAATTTTCTGAATTTTACATGTGTTTTTTTTTAAAAACTTTGCTATACCTCTTAAAAAATCACCCTTTATATTAAAGAACGTTTGAAGTGTAACATTTTGCCTTTATTTTATTCGCATCAACGTAGGCAAGGTCCACTAAAGGGCACTTTGGTGCTCCAAATACAATATAAACTCTTCGCCTTTGAAGCTCCTTGAAAGTAAAATTTTATGATATTTTTGAAGCGCTGAAATTGCAAATGAAATATAAATTAATGTAAATGAGATTTAGGATCTACTACAAAATCAGAGTTTGTAGTCCATTCTTTTATTGTTTGGCTTAAACTATATATGTATGTACATACTTTAGTCTAGTTGGTTCACATTTGAGTCGTAGAATGTGCAATTAGATTAAAATTGTGTTTGGAACTTCCGCCTAAAAAAATTGTAATTTAAGGGTCTTTCAAAGGGACGCCATTCATCTTTGACAATTGCCATGCAGACAGATGTAAAGTTATTGGATTTTTTTCCAGATGTAAAATTATTGAGACTTATTATGAAAATGGTTGACTTTAAGAAACAAATCTTCCGGTTATTTGTGATATTTTAGTGCAGTGAACGGCCGAATGAGTCGACAATTCACGGGTTGGTAAACAAATTTCAAGAAACTGGTTCTGTCAAGGCTAGAAAAAGGACTGGCAGGCCAAAAACTGGACGATCTGTTGAGAATATTGTTGCTGTAGCGCAAGGTGTTGCTGAGCAATCTTCAATATCGATATCTCGACGTTCTCAACAATTAAGCATTCATGATTTTGAAGGGTCCTCGTGAATGTTCGCTTGCACTTGTTGAATAAACTCTGCAGATCGGACAGTGTCAGAACATTCCTCGTGTTTTATGCGTTTTGCAACTCACGGCGAGCCTTATGAACAAATCAAGTTGAAAATTGAAAGTACATAATATCATTCACCTTACTAAATCAAATAGTGTTGAAAATTCCATGGCGTATGTGGAATTGGGTAATACAAAGTTACATAGTCGCAATTTGGCAACAAGAAGATGGAACGGTTACTCTAGTCACTATCGAAAATTGCATATTACCCCATTGGACACTCTCAACTTTCGACCTAAATTTTTACTCAGAATTCAGTAAACATTACACCATAAACGCATGCAATTTCTGAAATGTATGCACATAAATGCATAACTGAAGTGTATTGGCGTACCGCAAACTGAGCCGACACATAAACAGCTTCAGAAAATAAACACTAAAGCCCGGTAAGTAATCGAATGCTCAGCACCGCAAAGCATCACAGCCGCTGTTTTGATTTAACACATTGGCTGAAAGCGCATCACCGGCGATACCAGCAAAAGCCGTT